>VUQR01009723.1:0-44663 GCA_015108515.1 Hemichromis elongatus | reverse complement strand
TGATTATGACATTGAAACAAGTAGAAGGAACTATTACTGTCATTTTGCTCTCCACACATTCAATCTCTCGCCGGCTTTATCAGCAGAATATTTTTTAAAGCCTCTTCTGGTTCATTTTCTCTCTTCCCCTTTTTTTTTTTCTCTCGTTATTCTTCTCCTTTTATGTTCTGATTTTATCCCAACGTAATTGTTAATGTTTAAGTGTCTCTGGGCCCCCAGACTGTATAATTAGAACATGTCACTTCCTCAGTGGAAGAGTAAACCAGCAGAGGCTTCAGTGTGTCACGTCCAAGAGGAAAATCACAAGAGTTTCGATCGAAGAGGGGGTGCACATTAATGTGTACAGAGGCCTTTGAATTCGCTTTCTGGTTGGCTCTAAACTAGGCTTAAGCACTTCTGAAGACAAACCCAGAACTTTATAGGTAGCTGCTTCGCCCCACAAAGGGTTGCTAGCTCATTAGCTGTTTCTAAACTCCTTTATCTAAGTTTACAGCATGAATTCTTCTTATTCTGTTTTTAATCTCTACAAAAGAAAGTCTGCATGAATTATTCAAGGGGTTGTATACGGTATCCTCCCATTATCAACGTAGAGTTAAAAAATACATCAATCGTCTGAGTCATTTAGCTGGCAAAACAGCCTCATAGTTGACACATAAGAAGTCCGTGTTGCAGGTGATGATGGAAAAAAGAAATATGAGGAACAGGGGATACTGGCTAGTGTTAATAAGAAGTCTACTAAGCATTCACTCGCAGCAAAGGTTCTTTTGTTTTCAGATGGAAAACGGCGAAATGCCAACTCGTAAAAATGCAGCTACACCGTAAATAAACATAGCAGTATACAGCAACATATAAGCAAGTCAGTGACAGCACTCGGTATTCACTTTTGGCTCGCACTCACAAACACATGCACACATATGCATGCTCACATACTAACAGATACTATTTCTGGGTGGCTCAGAGCTGTTTATTGGGACTGTTACCCAATGCTTTTCATATTTCAGGGAAGGCTTTCACTCTATTTGGCCGATGCCACAGCAGCCGGAAAACCCAATCTCATGCAGCACGTCAATAATGACTTCCAAAATTGCCCACAAACGCATCCTGTCAAACAGTATTATGTGTCGAGTATCGGGGCGTAGGGCAACAGCAAGACATCAGTAATCGTGCAGACATGCCTCGATCCTTAACTAAGAAAACTACAGCGATTTAAAGCCTTTTAAAAATGTCTGAAGAATTTAGAAGTATTTTATTTTTTGAATACTTCTAAATCGATACACATGCAAAAAGCCTAGACAAAACCTCGGCGCTTTCCTTGAACAGACGCAGTACAATGCGTACTGACAGGTCCCTGTCATCTAACGCTCAACAATATCAGATTCCTGTTTGTGTCTTAAGTAAACCTTTCACGAGACAAATCTCTTACTGTGCTAAAGCATTCCATTTGGCAGTCTAATTTCAATGCACCTGTCAACGCAATTACTCTGAGCAGAAAGCTGCCTGGTTCGGTGGACAACATAATCATATGGCCTCTTTCCAAATTACTCATACCTGGTCTTATATTCTCTGGGCATTTTATTAGTCGCTATTGCTAGAATGATGGGTACACTTTGATCGCCGTGGGTGCATGGACATTATGGCACTTATTGATCTTACGATGGTACTGAGGGGCTAAAAGCATGACAAATAAATAAAAGACCAGCAGCCTGAATTGTTGACACAGGCAGGATTGATCCAGTTTTTATGCTCTTTGTAGAATTCTGGGTCTAGTATCTGGAAGCTGCAGCAAAAAATGAGACTCATCAGACCGGGCAGCATTTTTCCATCCTTCCACTGTCTAATTTTTTGTGTCCCTGTGCTCAATGTAGCCTCAGTTTCCTGTTCTTAACTGACAGAAGTGGCACTTAGCATGGTTTCCTGCTGCTCTTGCCCATCTGTTTCAACGTCTGAGGTGTTATGCATCCGGAGATTCTCTTTTAAATACTTTGGTTGCAATGAATTAGTTTTTCTGTACTCCTGCATTTCTATCTATTGAAACGAGTCTGGTCATTTCCTCTTGCCTCTTCAATCAACAAGGCAATTTCACCCAGAGAACTGCAGCTCACTGGATGCTTCTTTTCTTCTTTTTTTTCTCCCTTAATTTTCTTAGAGATAGTTGAGTATAAAAATCACAGTTTCTAAAAAACCTTTACAAGCCTGTCTTCTGCCTATGACCATGAATCAAAGCAATATGAGGTACATTTCCCCTTACTCTGAAAGCAGGTGATCAATCAAAAGTCAGCTCATAATTATGAAGTAGCTAAATACACGTAGAGATGTGTATAATAGAAACCATAGAAGGATAATAAAAATCCATAACTTATAGCTATGACAGGCAAAATAGCCATTTGTGACTTGAAGTGGAGAGCTATAGGTTAAACTACCCTCAGCTTTGAGGCGAGTGATTGAAGCAGCTACTACTTAAAAAGAAGCGTGCCATATAATGGCTTAGGAAGAGGTTTACTATCAAACAAATATTAACGAATAAACAAGCAAACAACAGGAGCGACATCCTGCATTCTCATTGGTAGTTATTTCAAGGTTAAGACAAGTTTATTTCAAGACCCGTCCACTTCACATTGCCATCTTTTTATTATCTTGTAGTCTACTAAAGTGACCTAATATCACTGACTTTCTATGATCTCTGGTTGTTACATCTCTGCAAATCGCATCCTGTATGGAGACAGCTAAAAACTCTTTACAGTGACTAAGATTTTATTGATTAGTGAGGGACAGGTCTAGTACATACTTCAAATTCTGGCATAACCTTGTCACAGACCTTCAAATTAAATTCATTCAGAATAAGTATTCTTGTCATGTGCAGGGACAAGCAAGGCAGCCTTGGTTTTCCTTCACTGTAAACACTTCTAATTCTAGTGCTTCTTTCTTACAATGATCTGTAACGCACAACCTGAAAATATTTCCTCATCACAAGAATGTATAATGTGCTTTACTCCTACAGTTCGTACAATCAAATCAAACACTGCGTGATTTTTGTTCCCGAGAAAGAAATACCCAGTATGTACTGTGGAGTTAAAACCATGAAACTCGGTAGCAGCCACAAAGCACACAAACATCACCGTCTGTGAATGACCATGTTGTCTTGTAAGGACAAATATGAACTGTCTCGAGATCTTGAGTTGAAGGACTGGGTTTTAAGATTTTTAGGTTCTTGAAGATGCTTCTTTAGTTTTCTGAAGGGTGTTGGATAAGAAACCTCAAAAAAAGCCTACACCAAATAAAGCACTTAATACAAGCCGTGACTTGGAAAATTTGATATTTATGTAGTGATTGTTCATATATCAAATAAAAAAAGCTGTAAAGCATTCTGAAACCAATACATCATTTTCAGGAATGCTGGAGTTTGAAGAACCACCTTCCACCCCTGCACATTTGTGCATGTGGTAACCTGGCATCAGCATTAGCACAACATAATAAAGCATCTGACTCGGATATTCCCCTAAGTGAGCCGCTATAGTCGTTCAGCACAGCACCTGTTTCCACATGTAGCCGTGCCTGTAATGGTAGATATGGAACATGACAGCGAGAGCAAACCTCGCAGACGCTGCACTGCAGATTTTTTTTTTCTTCTTTTGAACTTGTTGAATGGCCCTGAGGTGGCCATGAAAACAAAGATGACAGGATTATCCTCTCCAGGCTCTGCAAAGACTACCCATTAGTTATTGCTATGGCAAAAACAAGGGTGAATATTCTGAAATGAAAGTGACACTCAAGCAGTGCAGCGAGGAAGGCGACGGGAGTATTGTGTTGAAATCAAAGACAGTGCCTGGATTGAGGTTTGCGGCAGAAAGACATGGCCCACACACTTCCAAGGAAGACAACTGGCTGTTTAAGAGATTGCACAATGAAGTGCTGAAGCTGGAAACTGATAGCATGCCTCAGGGAAGCTCTATTGTTGCATATGCCTGTTTCTCACAAAATACAGTAAGATGAATCAGTGTGCATGTTAAACCCAACAATTGGCATTCACATTCTAACATGGTAGAGGCATGGTAGCTACATATGCTGTATTATCTACAAAAGCATTTCATTCGTAGCTAGTAGGACTGGATGCTAATTAGCTCTGAGCTGTAATCCTCCTTTTCTTAACCCTAACGGGGCATAATGCAGAGGAAAAACAAAGCTTCGCTTCTCTAAAGAGAACCTTTGAGGTTAATTCCAAGCCGTGCTAGAAAACTTGCATGTAAGTTTGATGCCATTAAATAGAATAGTTAAACTGTTTCCTGAGAGAAATGCTATCCTTTCCTGATCCAGAAGCTTCTGAATTAGCAGCATGGCTTTAAGGGAGTCCTTACCCTGTGTGTTTGACACACCAGTAGAACAGCAACATAGAGCTTTATGTTGTTAGGAAAAGGCACTAAACTATATGTGACAGAACTACAAAAAGCACAAGTGATATTAATATAAAACTGTTGAATACTTTCTGTAACCCAAGCACCCATGCATCAATCAGGTAACGGCTGTACAACTGTATTTGGTTGAACGCAATGGATTTTCACCTGCAGCAGTTATTAATAAAATATTACAAGTGTGTTGTTCCCAGTGGAAAAGATACCGTTTCATTTGTGCATCTTGATTGTTGTGGTCAAATGTAATGAGATTGTCTGAAAACCACCGAGATTTACCTCAAAGGGGAAAACTGGAAACTCGAGTAATTAATAACCGAGCGCGTTGAGCTGACTGCCGTATATCACGTGGAATACAGCAAACCTCAATATCACCGATCAGTAATTACAGACCGATCTAAACGTGACGCTGACAACGGTAGACAGCTCATTTATTACTCGATCGTAAATGATCACGACTACATTTGCCTACGTTTGGTTGCTTACCTTTCAATGCCATTTAGGAGCATGAGAGAGATATGAGTAGAGAAAAGCCACAGAGAGTTAAAGAAAGATACAAGGACAGAGGAGTGTAGAGAAATCAAAGTCCCACTATGAATAGCGTAAAGCTCTCCCGAGTCTAAAATTAGAATGCTAATGAGTGGCAGCCTCATAGATCAATTGATGAATTTGCTATTTTACAGTGACACAGACTGGGGCTGCCAACGCGTGGTTACAGCAGAGCTTGACAACCATTTAATATCATCTCTATACTTAGTTTAAAAGCAAAGTACATATACCAGAGGTGAACATATATAAATGAGACTAAAAAGCCTTCTATAACGGCTCATCACACCAGATCTGATCACATATGATTAAAACTATGTAGGTCAGGGGGATTTTTCAATAAACCACCACTAACCGTTTCACAGCAGCGTGCTGTGTTCCCATAATAAGTCAAGGGCTAGTGGGAATGTTATAAATTCCACTTGAGCAACATCCAATTTTTTTCGCTTTAATTGGATTACTCTACAGTAAGAAACAATTTCTGCCATCTGTGTAAAACAGCAAAGAGTTAATAAACTGTCGTGAATCTACAATTAGTAACCAAAGGGGGCATTTGTCACGGTTGCCTTTTATCAACCATAAAATTAAAGCTTTGCAGCAAAATACGCCTCAGTATGTCATCAGTACAGTGGCATTGTGGAGAATATTAGGCTTACATTCATAGTGCCTAAAGTCTGGACAATTTTAATGAATCAGTCTCACAAATGGTTTTTTATTATTCTGAGCATGACACTTCTGTTACCTTAACTCCTGACCCCTCTGGAAACAATAGGTAGCACAATTCTCGGTGATATTGATTTGCTCCACTGCTCCTTTCTCCATTTACTAATAATTACTAATGCAGACTCTCCAATTACTCGGCTCCAACAAACATTTACAGCAGGCTGAAATCTACACACTCATTATGCAGATGACAAAGAGAGAGAGAGAGAGAAAAGCACAAAAACCATAACCTGCTCAGAACAAGTCCAATTAAAATTCTTTAGCCATGCCAACATAGAACCAAATGAATTATGACAATACATACTTCTTTTAGCTGCTGGGCTGTTTCTAATCAATTGTTAAAGGCCAGCCATGGTGAACGTAAAATTTAGATAACTGAAGTGTTAAAATAGAGATCACTGTCAATACTTTTTGGGGTTTTTTTGGTTTCCCCGAGGTTCATCCAACCTCTGGCTCCAGGGGGCAAAGCCAAAAAATCTACTAGTTTCATTGCCTTAAGGCAAGGTTTTTATGTTTTTGCCTTTTTTGTTAAGCACTTTAAGTTTACATGTAATGAAATGCGCTATATAATATATACATAATATATAATATATATAAATATATTCTTTTTTGCCATCCCATCATAGGCCTCGGTTACACAGGCCCAGAGACCGGTGGGCAACCATCTGACAACTACCGCCGTGACAAAAACCTCTACCTTTCGACTGGCTACAAGTGGCTGCTATAGGTTGCTTGCAGTCACTCTCACATTGATCACTAATGTCCCATGTCTCTAATGGTGCAACGAAAACCAGGTTATCAGTAGACTGCGTAGGAGACGGCGCTTTGTCTGCAAACACTCACAAACTACTCTTGAGGCAGTAGCGAAGATGTGAATCTCTATTTAAAGCTCAGAGAGTAAATGGTGGGTGTCTGCAGATTAGTCATGCAATGGTAGTGACCAAAGCAATCACAAGGATTTGTGACCATTCACCAACTGTTGGGGAATATACATTTTCCGTAGTAACTGAAGTGCAAGAGTGCTGCCGACCAGCCTCGAAGACTTTGTGACCGAGGTCGTAGTGCAAGTCTCTTTTGCATAGCGCTGTCCTTTTTCATAAATAAACCCGTCCAGCGAGTCTTTATATTCCTCTCACACATCAGACACTTCTCACTTCCAGAAAGACTATTTTTAGTTGAGGGGAGAGACTAGCAGATAGGAATATGGTAATCCCCTGACCCCGTTTTCCACTCCACCAAAAAGCAGTCAAGATAAGGAAATCTCTTTTTTTCTTTTCACTCATCATTTCATGATAGTTGAAAACAAATGCAATTTATTTGAGTCATCAAATACAGTATATGTGACTCATAAGACATGCTGATATTTATAGAGTAGAAGCAACTATGTCATGCCAAAAAAGTAATCCTAAAGTAATCCAACCTAAATACCTAACCAGTCCTAAAAGCTCAACTTACAGCTATGCTCTACTGCACAGGGATTAATTGAAAGGTGATCTGAGGTCACACTTAACAAGTTCAACCTACTGCGGAAAAGCTGCAAGCCATCCTTTTGAAATCACAGTTCACTAGCAAGAAAAAAAATCATGCTCCATTTGATAGTGACGTGTAAATCCAAGATACAACAATGCCAAATGCTCATTACAGGACAACAAGATGCCCTCTACAAGACGCTGAAATCCCACTGGACTGTGTTAATTCACTCAGCAACACTACTGACAGATCCATGCGTCAACACTTCTGATTTATTTTTCCCTGAGGACCTAACTAATGCTTACCTGCCTCATGTCATCAACTACATTATCCTATGGGAGAGTCCTCTCACGGCGGTGATTCAGACTCACTCTCCGTTATAAATAAGTTTAAAACGACAGAGGCAGAATTCCTTAGTAAGATAGATTCAGCTCAAAGAGGTCATAGGTTCACCTTCTGACACAGGCTGCAAAGCTGCAGAGATTTCCATTCAGGAAAGACCAGAAGCAAAGTGCACCTTCCATACAAATGCACTCTTTTTTCCAGCGCTTCGCCCAGGCGTCACACCCTGATGTCAGCGAGTTTTGTCTATAACCTCCTGACATGAGACGCATACCAAGACTTGCTGGTATACAGCTCAACTGAGGAGGCACAGATGAGATTACGCAATGTTGTCAGAGAAGCACAACTAATTATCATGAAACACAAGGAGATGCTAACTGATTGATTAAGGATTTTAATTGAAGGGGCTCTGAGGAATCGTTCCTCTCTGTGATGAAAGGCTGAGAAGAGTTGGCATATGATTTAGAGCAGGAAAGGCTGCACAGTATTCAACAAAGAGATGGGAAAAACAAATCTACTCTGCAATAGCTGTCAGATGGGAGTAGCTTAATCTTGTACACAAACAAAAATATTATGTATCTATAAAAACATGTACAAAAATAGCATGATTTTTGATACGGGCTACTGGAAATCAGTGAACACACTGAACATATGCGCAAGCGGCCTGTAAAAACACCCAACACTTAATTTGAAATATTCACAATCACAAGTAAGACAATTATACTCCAGTGCTAATTTGTATCCCTTTAAGACGTTTGTAAGTCAGTCTTTCAGTGTCTATGTTTATATGATGCTTATAAATACACTTAGAACTGTTTTAAAAGCCCAAACAGAGTAAAAATGTAAACTCTGGAGTTGTTCTGTTAAAATCAATGCTGGGCAAAGTAGAAGGTTCTAGATGAAGATGAATTCAACATCTACACGCAAACTTAGCCAATCAAAGAATTACGAGGAACACAATAACGGCAATAATTGTGCCGAACATTAAATAGGTATCAATATTTGGAGAGGTGATTGAGTTTGAATGTCTTCCATGAGATTTGTGTCTTTTAAAATTGTCTTCAAAACAAATGGCCGGCCAAGTTTATTCATGTATGAATGTCTTTATTACACATACAGTGTAACAGCAGAAGATCCTAAAACAGGACCTGAAAAATGAATGTAGCCCTAGCCAGCAAGAAGAAACAGAAAGAAAAGGCTAAGGCACGCTAAATTACACAAGAACTGGACTGAAAATCAAGTGATTATGAAGTGATCAATGCAAACATAACATTTTTGGTTTAAATCGTTTAAATCGTATACAGACGAGGTCGGGAGAGAGGTTCAACAGTGTCTAGAGCCATTGTAGAACAAGGTGGAGGCTCTGTCGTGGCTTGGGGCTGCTCTTCAGCCAGCATTGTTGGGGATCATTTCAAAATTGTAGGTATTATCAATACAGTCAGATTTTTATCCACCATGCAACACCATCTAGAAAGTGTCTGATTGAGACGAGCTTCATTTCTCAGCGTGATAATGGTCCCAAAATACACTGTCAGTGCAGTAAAAGCATGCCTGAATAGAAAAAAAAACTCACGGTGGAACACTATCAGTCATGGATTGACCTTTTCAGAGTCTGGACCTCAAAACTATGGAAGCAGTGTGGGATCATCTCGACAGAGAACAAAACAAAAGGCAACCAACATCCAAAGAAGAGCTTTGAATATCCCTCAAGAAGCCTGGAGACCTATTCCTGACGACTTAAAGAAAAGGCAGGAACGCTTCTCTAAGAGAGTTGAGGCCATGTTGAAGAACAAACATGGTCATAGCAAATATTGACCATTTGCACATAAATCACATAAATAGATCAAGGGAAGCTCAAGACCTCTACAGTAACACACCGTAAGCGCCACACCGAATTAAAAAATACTTCATGCAAACTTATGACTTGAAGAAATTGCAATAATCTGCAATCAGAATGGGAAAAAAATGTGTTTACACAACCTCAGCCAAGTGAGGCAAGAAAGTCAGCACCCTTGGCATGCACTTCAGGAAAAATCAGTTTCATGTAACTTCTTCTTAAAATTGCCCAAAAGATAACCTGTTATTGCTTCTCTCTGTCTGTCAAGTTTAATTTTCAGGCTTATGGCTCTCTCACAACACAAAAAAAGCTCCTCTGAGATTTTCTGTAGAATTATTGCAATTATGTGGATGCTCTGAGCTTGGAATGGGTAAAAGCTCAATTTTTCCACCCCAAATCATTTTCCCTATCCCATATAATTGTAGTGATTATACGAGTATTAGAAAGATGCTTTAAAACCTAGCATAGCATCTATTTCCCTCGAAGGATTTACCTTGAGAAAGCATTTCCATTTAGACTTTAATTCACTGGGGCACTCAATCTCTTTAGTGCTAATTGAAATATATTAGAAATAGAAATGCTTAATTTTTATGAAGTACAACGGATTGACTTGCATGACAAATGATAGGCACAAATGTAATCCATTTAGAAATTGTTTATAGTGTATAAATTTGGTTTATTCAATGCGTTTTAGCCCCAGTGCATAGTTGCAGCATGAAGTTACAAATCGTCCCGTGGAAAAAGCTCTGGCATCCCGGAAAGTGTTAAGCAGGAATCCAAAATAAAAAGCTTTTCCTACCATCCAGAACTAGATTGGATTTTCTTTATATATTTTATAGAGAAATGTGGGAGCATTTTGCGTCTGACGAGCTATCCTTGTCAAATCTCATTGGTAAACTTTTAAACTATCAACTGGTATTGCTCAACAACAAAAAAAGGTGCAGATAATAACTAAATGAGTCTCAGAACTGTTTGCTGTGACAATCACTGACATTAGAAAATGTTGTTTCATCGATGCTTTAGCAGGTTTCATGTTGAACAAGTCCTTCTGCCAATGGGCTGAGTGACTGTCTAAAACAAGACGTAACAGACTCTGAGTTTCGAGTGGCTGCTTTGGATGAGGTTAACTGGAGGTCTTAAAGGAGGCAGCTGCTAGGAAAGCTTTCTTAACAACTGCTCTAGCGTGTCACCTTGTCGGCTGGTTTCCATCTGCACTCAAACACATCTGTTACAAATGGATGCCAGAGTGATGATGAATACTTTAGTAAAGCCAGCCTCCCTTGGGCAACGAGAGATACACCTTAATGTTAGCAATACGCCTGCTTTCTGACATAAGACAGCGAGCCTCCGAGCCTTAATAATGTGTGTTTATGGGGTTTTCATGGCTCAGAATGGACCGTTGGGGGTTGACTACACGGGTAAGCACAATTGGTCCACACACTATACAGAGGTCCATATATTACTTTATTTAACAAAAGTATTTCTGTACAATTGTAAAATCTAGATTTGATGGTCTCTGGCATGGACTTTTCTGCCTATATTCACCCCACAGATTTTCAGTGGGATCCAAGTCAGTTTAGTCTTCTGGAGGTAGTTCACCAGGAACAACATATGTTTGGATCTGTGGGTAGTTTTGTCTCATCTGACAAAAGGACACGTTTTTCTCCAGATTGTCCCTAGTATCTTTAGCAGAAGTCAGGTTTTTCTTGGTCTCCAACTTTGTAGTCCGTTCCTGTGTAGGCTTCTAGTGACTGTCTTCTTCCTGACTTGGTAGTTGTTCTGGGCTCTTTAGACACATCTCTTCCTGGTTTTCTTTCCACAGACTTTCAATTCCTACCTCTGCCAACCTTGTTCTGTACTGTAGGGCTCTCTTTGAATATCTTTATAATACTTTTCACTCCAGTTCTTGATAGCTTTGTATTTCTATCTCCTGCTTTGTGAGCATCGGTAATTCTTTTTCTCCAGTCTAAACTGATTTTGTTTATTTGTGACATGATGTTTTCTCAAGTGAGGCGCAAACTGTTACTGAAGTGTTTATACTGTGTGTTAATTGGAGAACAACCCTGAGTTTTAACTTGATTTGACAAACTTTGGGCATTACAAAGTTAAAGCACAACAGTTGTTAATACTGTTAATACTAATTCTGCTTGTGTGAAAATAGAAATAATTATGCTTTCTAAAAAACAGTTTGTTTGAAAAACCCTGTGCTCTGTTAAAAAAAAAAACAGCTGAGAAACCTTCAACAAAACTTTAACTTTGATGGGAGGTTAATAATGTTGTCTTGGTCTGTAAGGATGGCTTCATTCGGTACTCCCCCTGCTTAACAACTGGTCCCTCACACATGCAGATGGTTTTGTATCACGATAGTGGCTATTCATTGGTCAAAAAAATAGGTCAACTGACAATCCAAACACTTGATCCCTGAGATTAGGAGACTCTGAAGAAAAGCAGCATTGTGCTGCCAGAAACACAGGCTGCATTAAACATGGGGTGCAGCAAACAGACGAGAGGATTTGGGCGTTTAATTAACAGTGACAGACTCAGGTGTGCCTCCAGATGTGTCATAAGAGGTAAACCAGGTTTTCCCCCAAATGAGTGCATGAAACTGCTGATATCTGGCAGTTAACTGATGTGTTCAGAGAGCCCAGTGTTTACTACATCTCCAACCAAGCTGTTGGAAATGAAGTAGCCTCGCTTTTACTTTTTAACTGAACTTGCTGTGGTCTAATTAAAAAAACTGCTGAAATGCAGAAAGTGGTGCTTCTCACCCATGGTTAGGGCTGTGCGTTAAGCAGATCATCAACTATTCCTTCTTTTTTAAAATTATGTCCTCCGAAGTCTCAACTATCGCTTATTGTTCTTCTTTTCTGTCTTATCGCCGTGTGTGCTGGAAAGCGAACACCAAACCATTTAAACTAGATGTTGTCTCTGGCTCAAGTGCTTATAGTAAATGTCAAGACCTTTCAGAGCAGTAATAATGACATAGTTGAGGAAAATGATGCATGGCACCATTTCTGTCCTGGATGAGGCCAAAAAAAACAGCTTCAGTACAATCATGTAGAGCCAGAAAAGATTTTCATCAACTAGCCTGTTGACATGAAGGCAATGATTTTAGATTTACACGAATACCCGACTTTGAAGCCAGTGACAGGTCAATTTTGTACCATTACAGAGACTGTAAGGCTGGTGGGACAGACCTTATTTTGCGGCTGAGGCCCGACTGTCATGATAAATAACAAAAATATGTTAAGACCATTGTGTCCCTCTGCTTTTATAGAAAAAAACCTTTTTTCATTGCTGATCTGCCTGTCTTTTGTCTAGTTCTCTTCATATCTTGCACATTTCATTGAGGAAAAAAATGAAATAGAGGCACGGGGTAAAAGATAAAAAGATTTAAGAACTGTACTTCAAACCGTAACCATATGGCAGCGGCCTGTTCTTAAAATTTCAGTCCGCATGGACTACGTTTATAGACACGAGCTCTTTGCTGTTGATTACAGCTGCTTATCCATGTGGAAGAGGCTGCCACCGATACAGTGTGTTTCCTGACAGCACAGGGAACTGTCTTTTCATCCAGCTGTCCCCCTCAAATTCATAGCCAAATATGTCATTTACTGGGATTTATTCAAGTGAATCCAAACAACATGAAACCTGTAAAAGGGTGGGGGAAAGAAATGGATTTGTAGCTACTTTGAACAATGTGTCTCTTATGATTTGCAGCATGTGAAAAACGTGCCTGACTCAAACGCAGGCACCCGAGACATTGAAGCAACACCACAACTCAAATACAGGAGACAATTCATTAAAGGCTGAATACGGCTAAGCTTTTAGGTAATCAGAAAAAAAATTAAAAGGGTGACGATACACATGTGGACCATTCCTCATCTTCAAGAAGCTCAAATCACTTAATTGCTCTGGACCCAATGTCCAACATGAATCAGGGCAGCAGAAATGCAGCACTAAGAATTGAAGAGGTGAGGGGAAATTAACATATGACAGAAGACGCACCTCTCGGGAGCCACTTCATAATCCCGAGGCAGTGACTAATTGCGTGCTTCTGGGTTTGCTGGTATGCATGCTTTTTTTTTTTTTTGCCAGCAATTCACTCTAGGGCAAAGGAAAATTGTCCCCCACTATTAGTCGGGGGTCTTGACTATGAAGAAACTGAACAAACAAGCAATGCTTTCAGCACTGAGTCTCTGTAAGAGACAGCTCGTGCTTTTGATGCCAGGCTCTCAAGGCCAATAAAAGACCATGGGGAAAATACAGAACCATGGACCCTTGTAGTTTGGAAGAATGGGGGGGGTATGCAGCATCACTTCTGTGACATTTTGCGCTTGAGTTGAAATGTTTAATATTTGTATTGGGTCAATAGAGTCACAGTGGCAGTATTAAAATAAATGGAAAAATGCCAATCATTGGTTACTCAGAGTCCTGTATAAGCCATTAATAAGCCAGCTATGAAAGTATCTCCAAAGTCTTCTATAGATCGACTTTACTGAGGCGATGGCCTGTTTGTTGAAAATGAGTGGTAACTTATTCAGGGTGTGGGAGGCAACTTGTCTATTGAGCTGATTAATAGCACGGGGATAATCTCTGGTCCAATAAACCATCAGGATCCAGGCAAAGCTTCTGCCACTGATCACAGCCAACACAGACTGATACCAGGGAATTAGACATCCTCTCTCAAGAGACATTCAGAGGTGTAAGTCTTTTTGATGGGGACGGCCTTTGGGCACGGAGGCAAACGGTGACAAAAATAGTGAGTACCCCTTGTTCCCAAGGTGATTCCTGCGATGAGCACCAGTACATTTTGACCGTCCTCATAATAACTCATCTCTGTATTTTAGCATATAATGACTTCGTGTCACGGGAGGGAGGGGGGGAAAAAGTCGGCTTTTCAACAACAACGACTAAAAGCAGGGCTGAGTAGGAACTTCAGACATTTAGCTGCTCTGTATTCAGGTCCACACCCAGCATCCCTTAGTCAACATCCACAGAATTCATATTGAAATGGGGCAGGCCCGCCCCCCCATCAGCCTTTCCTCAGAGCCATCAAAGCGGATATTTAATATTGGTAGAACAAGATATTATCTCAGCCCTCCAAAGACTTTCCTTTAAAAAAAAAAAACTGTGTTCTGCAAGAGTTTGAATATTTGTTCTATTTCATCTTACAGTTATGAAACAGACTGCAAATTTTCAGTTACACAAAAATCTGCAGTTGTGTAACTGAAACTTGTGCATTATGTGGCATTTATTACAGCATCGTTGGTAGCCTATTTTAACTGAAGGCTGTTTCTTTTTTCCCTCTCTCACTCCTCTTCTTCTTTTTTAATAACTTTACAGCGTTTCAAGTTGCAAGCTTCCGAAAGACATGGAGCCAAACCACACCCATGAAATTAATTTAGCCCTTAATGGTCAGCTACCTGTGCAGCTGGCACCGTAGCCTACGTGATGGAGCCAGGGTGGCGGAGGGAGGGGTGGAGGAGTTAGCGC
This sequence comes from Hemichromis elongatus, assembly GCA_015108515.1. Classification (NCBI taxonomy): domain Eukaryota; kingdom Metazoa; phylum Chordata; class Actinopteri; order Cichliformes; family Cichlidae; genus Hemichromis; species Hemichromis elongatus. Next base: position 29,846 of record VUQR01009723.1, on the reverse strand, counting down.
ATCATTTGCCATAACTCTATTCAGATCAACAGCGACCGCACACGAACACACACACACACACACACGTACGCTCTTCAGGCTGCTTTTTGCAACTGCGACATCACACTGCACAATCAGCAAAATCTGTCCAAAAGCGTTGAGAATAAGCTCGCCGGACCCCTCGCTCGTATATTAAGTTCGCTGTCGGCACGTATGGCGTTTGAGGGACGGTGGGAATCGGCGGATACAATGTAACCAAATTACATAAGCGATAGGCAGCGGTAGGCTAACTTCACACGATGTGCTCCCACATACGGGCAGCTGTGAAATCACACGCCAACAACTAATTACTGGTGTGCACAGAGGGAAAGTATCTTGGAGAAGTTTGTTAGCAAGCAGCCGAGCTCCGTAGCGGTCGCTGCACTAGCCGGACGAAAACAAGGACGGGATGGAGGGAAAAGGACCTATTGTGTGTGCGTCGCAGGCGCTCAATGACAGACCCCCCGTCCCCCCCCTTCAGTCTCCAGAAGTAGCAACAGACATGTTCGTTAAGCATGTGCGTTTGTGTGTCTTATTTTCTTTTAGCTCCTGAGAACTCCGAGAAGGAGAAAGTGAAGTTGTGTTATCTCGCTTTACCTCAGTAGTGCCGTGTCGCCTTGTCTGCTGACCACACTTTCAACCGAGGAATAGTCCACAGTTTGTCCAGCGGGCAAGCAGGACGGCAGAAAGCAGCACAGGCTGAGAATTATCGCAGTAAGCCACTGACCAGAGACACAAGCATCCTGCACCGCAGTCATTATGTCCATCACAGCTGTGTTTTTACTGTCGCTTTTCCCAAGACTTCTTGTTGTTTAAAAAAAAAAAGAAAAGAAAAGCGAACTGGGCTAGCTTCAAAAGAAAAAAAACGGAGAGCCTTAACGCGAACGACGCTTTATTCCCACACTTTTGCGGAGCCCCGCGAATAAACGATGCGCTGTATAGTTTCCCAGGTTTGTTTGGCTGGATGTAGAGCTCACTGTGCGGGGAAGTGTACTCTCCAGTGGCTTGCACACCATCTAGTGAGGAAATGCGATGTAAAATGGGAGCAGACCTAGAAGCAGACAACCCCCAGGCTCTGATCCTGTTGCCATGCGGCCGTTTCCCGGGCAACCCGTTCCCAGTGGCTCGTGATGGAGCAGCAAAACCGGAAGGTATTGATACAACCCAGGAGCAATTAAAGATATCGACTGGAGAAGCTCCTCCTATAAGGAAATGAACAGTCTGAGCATTTGGTGGAAATGGAGCTTACTGACGGTGACGCAGGTGGATCCCATAGGAAAACTCTTGGAAAGCTTTCAGACTGCTACTGTAAAGACACAACTACAGATGGGAGTCCTTTAAAATCATAGCTTTTGCACGTAAACCGTTTTTTTTTTTGTTTTGTTTTTTTTGCTAGAAGTCATCCACAAAGTACTTTGCACTACTAAAGGAACTTTTTCATTAAGCAAGGAAAACCCCAGCATAGCACAAACACATAAGGACAAAGGGGACTTGGAAAGTTTGCTTTAGAGCAGTAAACCCCATCCATTATGTTGCTTTAAGCCTTTTGACTTAGCCTACATAATTCAGATTGTCTGGCCATAACCATGGAAATGACATACATTTCTACGAGATGACATATTGGCGTAGTGCGCTGAAATATCCTTAAATTCTTGGCATGAGCAAAACCTCTGTGGATTTACCATGAATGTAGCAACAGCAGGCACTTAATCAAGCAGTCACCTTGAATGCCTATTCAAGAGAACGTGTGCATAAAAATGACTTTAAACAATGAGGCTTAACATATTGTTGAAATAAAAAATGTTTTTTGAAAAAAGAAAGCCAGTCGGATAACTGAGGGCATTTTCTGATTCAAGCAAAATGAAGTAACAGATGTTAATCCACAGTGTCTTAATCCCTGTTGTTTTGTTGTTGTTGTTGTTTTCATCCCTGCAGCCACTGCAGATTTATGTTGTGTTTTTTTTTTTTTATTTGATTTGTTACTGATTTAATTTTACAGTTTGGAGCTGATATCCTATACAAAAAAGTAACCTTCCTCTGATTCCTGTGTTACACTGTCCCACTGAGTTCACTTTTATACGTTTTTTTTTCCCCCTTTAATTTCACCAAGGCGATCAATATAGTTTTATGATATTTTAGCTCACTGGACGAAAGCGTAAAGATCAAAGTCTGTAATGTTATCACGAGGTTAGAAGAAATGAAATAAAGCAGTGTGAGCGACTGTAAAGGCTTTTTGCTTCAGTTTTTAATAGTGAAACAAGCTTTAGAGTAATACCCTGTCTTTGGTTTAAAATTAGGAAAGGAGCCTTGATCCTTTGTAAATTTATTCGAGGTACTTTGAAAGTTGCCTCTCCAGCTTTGGTTATTTATTCAAGAAGATAAATTGTTATTTCAGTGGTATGAGAGCGAGAGAAGGGGGCAGATTTCTGTTTGCTGGGCTCGTTGTGACAAAGAGCCAGAAAACAGGTTTCCAGAGGTTACAGGGGACATTTCACCATATTGGAAATGAGTCAACAGCCAATGTTCCATGACAAGCAGCATTAAAAGCAGGGGGAGTGAAAAGTTCATCTTGTCACAAAAACAATTGTAATTTGCATAACTGAAGCTCCCTCTGCTGTTAATAGCTGTGATAATGCCGCCAGTAGAAATACTCACGCTCTGGTTTTGTGACAGAGGTGTTTTTATTGGGCTGAGACAGGAAGATAATTTCCATCCTTCCCTTGTCAGTCACAATGCTGATTCCCCCCCCAGTTTCTCTAAGCCCTTCAAATTACCTGAGAAAATGTACCTTTCCATGCATGAAAGCTATAATTACGATGACTCCATTTAGTGGTAGTGCACTTTCCAGAGGGGTGTGGGGGGCTATGCGCGACAGGCAGCCTGGTAATAACCTCAGGAATTATGAACAAGATGAAAGAGATCAAGGCTGGACTATCACGACGTGTGTGAGCTGTTTTGAGTAATGGATACCACAGACGTTTCCCTCCAGGTGTTGGTAGACAGTTGTCTTCTCGGAGCGAGGGGGAAACTGATGCATGCAATTTGCTTTAATAAGGAGTGAATGAAGCAACACATTAAAAGTTTTCTTTGTGCAGCTTGTTTCCCCCGACAGGTTTAAATATATTAGCGCTATTATTATTAATACCACAAGGAAGAATAGACTTCATCATCTGTCTGCTTAATGGAGACTGTTATGCAAAAGCAGGAGTGCAGTTACGGTCCCGCGTGTTAACACTACTGTATAGCCAAACTCACTGAAACATGCGCTGGCTTATCTTGGCTGCTGTGACTGAATGATGAACTTGAACTGAAGCGAGCACTCCTCGACCGCTTTGTTGTTATCTTTCTGCAAGTTGTGTCAGCATTCTGCTTTACACCAACCGCAGCTGATTAAACAAATTTAGAGGGAGTAAGGCAGCATATTGAAGGCTATTGTTTCCTGAAGTAGTTAAGAACATGATCTTTTTTTTTTTTCTGTAATAGTGATTTGGTTAGCTATTATGAAAATGGATGACGTCCAGCAGGGAACAGCGGCGATCGATCACGGCGAAGCGGAGAAATGCTGAACGGCTCTGGTGACTGTATCCTTGCAGCCTGGGATGACAGGACACGGGAGCAATCCGTGAGGGAAAATGCAAGGATAATTGATGTCCTGTTCAAAGGATCCATTTTTTTAATCTCAAATTTACTCCTCAAAAGCTGTATTTTGATTAAGTAATGATAAAGACTGATGTCAGACTGCCCCATTCATTCCCACTTTTAATGGATATGTTGTACTGGATCTAGGCTATCTATTATTAGTAACACAACAAGGGGACAAAAATGAATGCAGCATTTGGTGTGTTTGATTTCTTCTGGGTAGAGCTCAGAGTTGCAGTTTAGAACAGGTTTAATAACATCCGCTTTTACTGGCTCATTGTTTTAAGGATGCTACTTGAACTTGGTGGTAGGTTTTTCAAATCTCACTCGGCCTTAGTCATATTAATTCTAAATTGAAACTTTTTTCCTTTTGCCTTGAGTCTGTGTGGACCAAGGTTTCTTCTTACAGCTGTGAAGTTATTAATACCTAAATTTAGTGGCTAAAGTTTAGATGGAAAAGGTTGGTCATAAAATAAAAATAGTGTTATGTAGTAAATCAGCCTTTTATATGCACAAAGTCTCCTTCCTGCTGTCAAATATATAAACCAGTTAATGTCTAAATTCTCTGAAGGTTTTTGGACAACTAAACATTTTGTTGCAATTTTGCGTCTGCACACCACCACAGCAAATGAGGCGAGTGGAATGCAGACTTTCAGCTTTAATTCAAGAAGTATCACATTAACTACTTAATAATCACAGTACATAGTCCTGCATTTTCAGAGCCTAGCAGTAATTGTAAAACTTTGCCTGAAGATGCTCTGCTAGGCCTTCACTGCAACCACGGTGGGTTGCTTTGTGTTTTGGAGGCTCTCAGCCTTCAGTTTTGTCTTCACTAAGTGAAAACCTGCTCTACTGTGGTGAAAGGCCTGTAATTCTAAGCTGGATATGGGCTTATCCGGGTAACTTCAGGGTTAACCCCGGGTTTTCTACAAAGGCAGATCACCTCATACTGGGCGCCTTGGTAACCTACGCTGTAGACCTAACCTGCTGTTGAGCAGAATGTTCTTGAGAGATCAAAAGGTATGAAATCAATGCCTACTGATCATTGCATCATCATTCTTGCAAGATCTTGCAGACCTCTATGCACAGACAGTAGGGTCCTCAAAAGTTTTCCATCTAAAGTCTTTGTGTTTCCCTGAAGAGCATCATTGATAGATACAGATTATTAGATTCAACTTTATTCCTTTTAAAGCTACTTCATGCAAACTATTCTACAGAAGTGTTATTGTCCTTGAACCTTTAATAAATGATCATAAAAGAAGGACGCTATTTGTGCTCGTGGCCCTTATATCAAATTTGCATGTACATTTGAATTTTCTTTATATATTTATTCTTTACTTGCTCTCAGAGCATTAAACACCATCAGGGCTGTAGTTGAAACTGTAATAATTATTATTATTACAGAAGCAAATCAAAAACACTTTAAATCCATCAGATTCTCCTGTGTTTTAACGATCCAGTTGTGGTATTGATAAGTCTGTTAAACTTACACAGTCAGAGTATTTGCTAGCATTCCTTCCTACCTTCAAACAGGTTAAACATTATTAATGTAGTAGCTATTTTCCTGTCTCACTCTCTATAATGTTGAAAGCACACAGGCATTCATACAGCACTTTAAATGTTATGCTATTGTACAGTGCTTTTCCTCTCTCACTCACACACTGATTTGTCTGCAGCTGCAGATTTCTTTCGGGCTGCATTATGTGTTTAAACTCTATATTTTTCCTATATCATAGCTTTATCCTCATTTGTGAAATCAGCTGCTCCGCTGCCAGTACACTTATCCATGTTTTAGATTGGTCAGATGCTTCTATGTTCACATAGCCACATTTGGATACCCTGAGTAAACGTAACAATTTGATAACCAGCTTCCTGTGAATGTTTACCCTGACTGTCAATGTTGGAGAAAGTGAATCTAAATAACAGAAAAACACTAGATATGTTTAACTTTCTTCAGTACAGAGCTCTGACGACTGGCTTAGCCATCGAAGAAAATCCCATTTCTTTTTCTCAAGAAACTCTTTTGCAGAAGTTTTCCACCACAATTTGGGTCATTATCCATTTGTACTGTGAAGCGCTATCCAATCGGGTCTGCAACACTGGCTGAATCTGAGTCCTGTAAACTTCAGCATTGGTCCTGCTACTTCTATCAGCAGTCACATCATCAATAAACACTAGAGACCCAGTTCCACTGGCAGCCTTACATTCCCATTCCATAACGTTGCTTCACAACATGAGGACATGAGCTGTTCCTTTCTTTCTCCAGTCTTTTCTCCTCCTATCATTATGATACACGTTAATCTTGAGTTCACCTCCCCAAAGGTTTCTTTTTTCCTTTTCCAGAACTGGAACTTTCAGATCTTTTCTAACAAAGTCTTATCAATATATCTTATCAATAAAAATGTGCAGTTCCATTAAACCCACTGTGGTGGCTGAAAGAGGGAGAATAAATAAGTACATTCTTGTCTAATGTTGGGATTGTTTGTACTATAATGGCCAAATTAAGACAAGACGTTCTAGACCTCAGTCCTGTAAAACATCTGTAGAGGGAGCTGAAGCTTCAAGTTACCAAGCGGCAGCCCAGAACACTAGAGGATTTAGAGAGTTTCGATAAAGACGAGTGGGCCAAAATCCCCCCTGAGACGTGTGAAAAGCTGGTGACCAATTACAGGAAACTTCTTACTGCTGTGATTGACTTTCTCCAGATTCTCGACCAAGTACTAAGTCATGTTTTCACTAGAGGTTCAACTGCTTTTTTCCCTCAGTGACATTGATAACACTTATGTAGTGTGTTTTTTTTTTTCTGCAGTTGTGTTTGATATTCACTCTACATTAAAGTGAATCTCTTTGTAAGTCAGCGAAGAAACAACTTCAGTAGAGGATCAAATATTTATTACCCCACTGCTCGTGTAAAGTGTGTTTACCTTCAACACTAAGTTGGTTTGAAAGTCTCTTGGCAGTATGGTAGAGTTTCAGCTCTGTAAAAGTTGATATTAAAAATCCTAGAGTGGTGAAGAAAAGTAGGCTGAATGTTCACTCGGAGAGTCTGACAAAAAACCCTATCAGCTATGACATCCAGCCTTCAACATAAAAGGCTGACCCGACTTTCTAGGACACACAAAACCAGGGGAGTCACAGTGCTTTTGCCTTTGCCCTTCGTCTTTCACATAAGAAATTCCATTATGGTATAGTTCAACAACTGCCACTTGTTTGAGCAGAGAGTAATGTACTACATTTCTCAAACTGCGCCTTACTGTCAAAGTCCAAATGCACATTTATAACATAGATATAGTGGACAAAACACATTTTGAATGAACTTTGGAGTTTGATGTATGTAGCCCTCAAGCAGTGATTTATTTTGAGCCTTTCCTTTCTTTGTTCTTCCTACGCTGGCCATGAGGGACAGAACCTACAGCACTCATGAGTCATAGCTGATTTGTGCTTCCAGACAGCATCGACCACATTTCATACATGTTTCAAAAACTTCTTCTGAGTCATTAAATATAGCAAAAAACTGATCTGTTTGTCCCACGAGTGGCTTTTACGCTGAACTTTCCCCACGATGTGCAGCGCAGCCTGACGAGTGAAATTAAAAAAGTTCAGCCTGTCGCGAAACGTGTTGAAGATGGGAATCTATTTAAAACATTACTGACATCTTTATGGGAAAAAACTGTAGTTTCTTGTTAATTCTCATCTCTTAAATGTGGATCAGCTGTCTGGAACAGTTGAGTGCCCAGTTGGCAGGATGCAGAGTGGTCCGTTGTGTATTAGGTAGCTTTAGGCTACATAATAATGAGACTCTGGGAACCAGCAGCGGATGATGCCACACAAAACTTTCAAAACACTAAACTGGTAATTTACTGATCATGAGCACCCCGCTTCCAAGAAATTAATACAAACAACTTGTGGCTATGCTTGCGATTTTGTTGGTTAAATAAACAAGAAATGTCTCATATCCGACTGTAAAATTCACAAATGTCTTGAAACTTTGCCAAAGGTCTCTACGTTTATTGTTAAGGTTTTCAGGGATTCATGAGAGCAGTGACTGAATCTAAAACACACACACGATGCTTTGTTTGAAGTTACTTTATTTCGGCCCCTTAGGAAGTGCCCCTCGAACTGACAACACAAAGAGTTGACAGCAGTTTCTGAAGACCAAAACAAAGGTCCCAAAGAGACTGACAGGCTGACATTAGCTGTAAAACGGAGCGATGTGTGTTCTTGTGTGTGTGTGCATCGCTTCAAGCCATGACTATTTTGCACAGTCATTTGATTCTCTATTCTATTGGATGGACATCACTTGTGAATATTCCTTATAATCAAAATATTCATGTATTTACTTCTCCTCTCTGTAATTTGCTGCTTTCACTAGTTTGATAGCTACATTTCTCTCGTCTGAGTGCATTCTGTCTCACTGAATTTATTTTAAAATGAACATTGTTCTCTGTTCGCATAGCGTTGTAAGTCATCTAAGAGCCTCAGAGTGTGGGAAAGAAGGTGTAATGCTGCCTCGCTGCTCCTTTGGTTTCTCTTTGTCTATGTTCTCCTCAAACAGCAGCCACAGGCAAAGCAGCTGCACCTGTGAGCTTTCTTTGATTGCGTAAGCTAACATGGCAAAGGCCCGCTCTGCATGTACCAAAAACCTCCTTCTTTTTTCTCCCTTTTTTTTTTTACTCTGGGTAAATGTTTAGTGTCTTTGCCAAGATTAAGCCCTTTGAACCGTCATTTCTTCGAAGAATCCTTCTTAGGCTCGTGTCCTCATACAATCCCTTGCAATACTTCTTGAGTTGAATACTTTGCATGGATTGACCTGTACTGGCAGCAAATTTCAGCAGTTAAAACCGCGGCTTAAATGGATATCAAGTGCGATTTACCATCGCTCCATTGTAATAACTCTTTGTTATCAAGCCAAAATGGCAAGTGACACTAAAGCAATAGGTTATATATCTCTTCTATTTTTTGGCTCTTGGGTCTCAGACATACATGATATATTTTGTGATATATATATATAGTTAAACCTCTCGCTTGGAGGCCACAGCTCTGTCGCAGACTTGTATATGTGTTTGCCATAAATCCTCAGTTGCTGATTCAAAGTCGATTCAAAATCATAAATTACAGAAAACGACTCTTGTCGGGCTTCAAGGTAGAAAACTTGTTTTATTTCCTACTGAAAAAATAGAATCTCTTTAGTCATCTATCAAGCTGCTTTGAAAAGCTCCTCAAACTGAAGGAAGTTTTAGCCCAGGACTCACTAAGAAAGGACACTTACCTCCAGGTAAAGACAGATACTGCAGTGTTCCTGCACTGTGGTAGCCGAGCAAAAGCCCAATTAACAACACTAGTGTTAGTGTTTAAAATAGCCATGAAATTTCACTGATTGTTTCATGACTCTGAAACAACCACATATTGTATTCAAACACAGTCTGTGTTAGGGGTTTGAGGTAGTGACTGTGGAGGGACTGAATCCTGCACAGGACTGTGTTTTTGACTCCCTTTCATTTCATTTTTACATTTAAGTGTTCCTTCAACAGTTTAGCTGCAGCATTAAAACCACTTCTGCTGCTCATTATGTCTTTGAGAGCTGAATTTTCAAAGTTTCCACGGTGCAGCGTTCTATCTGACAGCAGTCTGGGGTGCAGGCACAAAACACGGTGCTATTAAAATGCATTATCTTACTTGACTGATGTGAAATAAAAAAGAAAAAGGTACGCATGCAAGAGTGACCTGTGGCAAAGGTTGTAAGCTGGAGCAGATGTGACTGTCATTTCATTAGTTTTTAATGTTCATCCTACATTTTTACACCCTTTTCTGAGACATTTGTACCATTGGCTGCGAACATCGCAGCAGCATGACATTTCAGTCACCTTCCCGGATGCTGTGGGCTCCAGCCGAAGCCTCTTTCACTCGAGCATGTTGAGCCTCGAGGCAGTGTTAATATTGCACATAGCTACCCTTACAGCAGCTGATTATTTTATGGGGGAAAAAAGTGGCGATCCATTTTCTAGTCTAATCGAAATAGTTTTCTTTGTTTATTACTTACAGTAAGAACAGGTGAAACTTCAGTACTACTTTGACAGTTCTGCATTAATTTTTCATCTTCTCCCAAACTCTTAGACAGATTGGTGGAGAATAACTGCCTCAAGTGAAGCGGGAATGTCATATGTTAAATATGCCACTATTATCTCTTCTATCTGACTGTAATCTTCTTACTGGTGAAAGTGGTAGTTAAAGTATCAAATTAATGTGAAATAATAAATGGGCTTTTTCGTATTCCTACTTTGTTTGTCTTTCTTCCCTCGGTGACGGTGTGGGAAAAAAAACAAAACAGCTTTGAATACGTTCAGAAGGTTTTCTTTCTAAATAATTAATGAAAGGTGACGTGAAATAATTCAAATTTACTGTGAAAATCGCCTGAACAAATCACAGTTAATGTGTTGTAAACAACATCTTGTTCAATAAAAAAGCTTAAATGTCAGCAACAAATTTAATTTGTTGGGATCTAATCTTAATGCCTGGATTGATGTGACCTTTTAAGGTATTCTAAAAAATGATAAAGGTCATCAAAGATAATCAGTTAATATCGAGCCCACTTTTTTAATAGGGGTTATCTCATTTAAGGTGGAATCGTTGAGCAAATGAGGGTGAAACAGTTGAATTAAATGTGGTTATTAGACAGACAAGGTAATTACAATGAAGAGGACCTTATCGATGCTTTACCGCCCATCAGAACAAAAATGATATCATTAGCATCAACATCCATTGAAGTTGGTACCGCTCATACTTATTCCAGTAAAAAAAATACAATAATAAATGAGTCCAAGTTTGAGTACGGGTGTGAAATAAAGGAGAGAAAATAGCGTTGCCAAATGGGGATTTTTTCCCCCCTGTCATGCAAAAGCAGACATGAAAAGATAACGCTTGCATAACAGCGCGCGGGCTAAATGTGCTAAAGTAGCATGTATGCTACTAAAATTCCTATATTTGAAGGAGATGTCATTTTGGATTGGTTAAAAATGATGTTCTGAAATATCAGTTTTGCAGAAGCTGGAACTAGATCTAATTCCTAGGGGGGTTTGACAAATGTACACTTCATCATAAAAGGTGCACGTAGAGCTGTTTCATAACACTTCAGGCTCCACTGTTGAAGTGTGAGCCTGAAAAATGCATCGGTTACAGGGAGAGAACGTCGAGCGGCTGCTCTTTTTGGTACAAAGGCACGACCTTCACACCAGATGACTTGAAGTTAATTTTACATCTCATTGAGAGTTCTGTTTTAGAGCTCCCCTGCAGACAGCTGTCATGGAAAACTGGGATCTTCATAGGAGGGTTTAATCTGTCTGACCTTCTGGCAGAGAGAAATAGATTACCTACCACACCTCCAGAGCCTCTGCTCTAACTACCTGCATTGCCCTATGCATACCAAAAAGAACATCAGACCGGCTGCTCATTATTGTCTTTGTGTACATCATTAGAGGTATTTTGTATTTTATCAGTGTGGGAAACCATGGAGTTTATCCGTCTGCTTCTAAAATAAGCATTTGTTTCTAATATCCATGAACCTGTGTGCGTATGAACAACTGCTTATCAAAGCAAAGCAAGCACAGGACCTCAGTTATATACATCTATATGCAGAGACATGCTCAGAGTACAGCTACTTTGTTATTGTACTTTGTGTTAATATATTTACTTCCTACATTTTAAGACAAGCATCACTATTTGCTATGACTTCCATTCTCAAAACAGGCTTGCTACTTCAGATTTAGTGCATTTGATTGCCAGTTTTTTCAGACGTCAAACCATAAATGAGGGAACAATATCACATACGAGACAATCCTGCTGATATTTCCATTGTTGGTGCTTATTGCACATGATGAGATATCGTTTATGGCACTGTCGGTTAAAGTGGGAACATCTGCATTTTTGATGCAGATGTTAGTAAGTTGCAGTTGTGATATTTCAGCATCTAGCTAGTGCGACAGAAGACGACTGAGCATAAGGAAGTAAAACATTTTTATGTGGCAGATAATTTGAGAGGCCATTGTATTGGTTTGGGAAATATTAGCAAACACACAAACTCTTTTTGTTCAGTTAATCTCAAAGTGGGTTTGCTAGCTAAATGTACAGCTGCTGTATTTCCAAGAGAACGAGGCCAATGAGAGAAAACTTCACTCAGAGATGGAGAAAAATGTAAGACATGAAAGACAGAACAGAGGTTTTTTTCTTAACAGACTGAAATAATACATTATGCGTTGCTGAATTATGTTTTGTCATATTGTGAAATTGTATTTTAATATTACTTTTTGCCTTCAATGGATAGAGAGAGGGGAAGATATGCAACAAAGGGGCTGCTGCCTTCAGGCCATGGGGCATATGGTCCCCTGCTCGATCACTGAGCGAAACAGGCGCCCTGCATGTTGAGAAAGTCGTGTGAAACAAACTGAAAAATGTTAACTGTTATTCAAAGGTTGCATAAAAACACAGGGCGATTTAATAAAAGACACAAGCTCATGTAATACACTGTGTTGGACAGTTGTGGAGCAGCTGTGGTGTTCATGGTCAGTGTTCGAACATTTAAAAAAAAAAAATTTATATACTGCTTGTGTTCTAATGCATGTTCATGCCTTGTGCTTTTAATAGACTGTTTTTAAATGTACTTTACTTAACTGAAGATAGTGTGTGCTATTCTACCTGTGTACAGATATGTTTATATTATTTTAGATTTAGCCACGTGGGATCATTTTCATCTGCAGTCCTTAGTGGTAAAGAAAGAAACCAGTGAAGAAAAAACAAAGATGCAAATGCATCCAAGCCTATGAATGACCAGGAAGACATAACCACATTACTCATAAAGCAAATAAAAACACTTATAAAACTCAGACATACATTAAAGAACATTATCACATTTACTAAAACACAGATAGTTAGGAAAAACAAAGACTTACTCAGTGAATTTCACATTATGACAACATATTTGATTATTCAGTAACCTCTGTTTTATAGATTGGAAGAAAGAGATGTGATGGTCCTTAGTTTGGAAGGTTGCTGGTTTGATCCCTGGCTCCTTCAGTCTGTATGCCAAGTATCCTTGGGCGAGATACTAACCCCAATTTGCTCTCCAATGCATCCATCGGAGTTTGAATGTGTTTAAGAATCAGTCCATTTACCATTTAGATTTGTGGCTACATAATTTGAGTTATGTGCTGCCATAGACACTATAAAACAGGGATGTAACCAGGGCTGGACTGGTAATTCTCCACACTGAAAATTTGCTCGGTGGGCAGAGCCATTTGTGGCCTGAAGGGCCAATGAATTATTTTTTCTTTATCTATAATAATTATACAGTCTACAGGCCGGTTTGAAGACCTGTTGCACTGGCCTACGAGCACTGACTGCTGTTCACTTGTTCATTTTCACTACTCACACTGGATTTCTGAGTGAGATCTCTCAACATGACTGGCCCCTCCCCAGACTTTAGCTTTGAAGAGGTGTTTGATAAAAATGGACAAACAAAAGTGAGAAGGCGGAGCTGAACAGCTAAGAACAAAAGAGAAAAATAAACTAGAAATAGATGCATTAAAATGTGTCCAATTAATCAAGATGCTAGCTGCTGCACCATCAACAGCAGTACCAGCAACAACTAATATAAAGCGCTGGCAGCATGAATATTTGTCCCAGTGCAGGCCAAGTTGTAGCTTCACTTAAACCTGCACTCTATCTGAAGACCACTAGATGGCGATAGCTGTGGTCACCAACATACTTGAGGGTCTACTGAAGTCTTTCCTGATGTGTTTACTGTCTCAGTCACTCATTTTGGGTCATAGTGAAAAAAAAGTCTGCTTTATAAATCTTGGTCAAACCATGTTTTAAAATGGACAATTATCTATAGCATGAAACTAATAACAAGCTGTCAATGAAAGTCATTAGCATTGGGTCACACCTTCCATTCCTCCTCACATCTGTTTTTTTTTTTGCAAATGCTAACACTGAGGCTTCAAAACAGGACTTCAGCAGTGTGTGATGTCATGATAGCTGCGTCCATGTATTATACCGTCTATGTGTTTTTCCTCAATAAGACAAGCCAGACTACCCACAAACTCTTTTCCTGAGAGGTGTTTCATAATCACCTCTAGAAGATGTTAGGCTCCTTTTATGTAATGTTTTCAAAGCCTGTTTATAGAGTCTTTGTATTGATTGTAGGTAGTCTAAGCTGCCTGTTTCCAGCTGGTGAGAGAGTAGCTCATTGGAGGGAGAACCATTTCTTTGATGTACATCTTTGATGCTTCAGTAGCTAAATTGCTCCTAATATATACTTAAAACTTCCCAAACTAAATAGAACTTTTTTGACTTGAATCTATTATTATTATTATTATTATTATTATTAACCCTAGAAATGTCTTACACTTATCATTCACAGGATTTCCATTTGCCATCTTTGCAAAAAAAAATCCCACACACTGCTTTACTGACAGCCAGGAGTAAAAATGGTTCAAAGTTGATACCTGTGTGTCTTTATCCTTTGCTTTATTACAAATATAAGACAAAATGTTGATGAAATGGCAACGTAAACGCACCACATGTTGGGGATATAAACATCTCCTGCAAACAGATTTGATTTAATAGAATAAAGGAAATCTATAATTGGATTTTTTTTAAACGAAAGCTATCGCTTCATATGCTTAAAATGTCTATGAGCTCCCTGCTCATTAACAGATTAATAAATACTCGGGGGGGAATGAGAAAAGAACAACTGACGTGAATAAATAGCCAGAAAAACAACACCTATCGCTTTCTTTCTATATCCATTGTACCTTTCAAATTCAACCTCAGGAGAACAACAGATGTGTCGTGTTTTACCTCAAATTGGCTCGATTGGAAGATTCAGCAAGAAATAATGAGAAGTGATATGCCAAAGCGTTGCTGGAGATGAAAAGCCTGAGGGTATCATGAATGCTCTAAAAAGTGCAGAGCGGCCTTCAGATTGGATGAGCCTTATATTCATGGCAAGCATATAAAATCCAATTTATTTGAGTGCTACCAGCCCCCGTGCGAGCTTTATTGGAAGGCTGACCCTGACTTGACCAAAGACAAACAAAGCTACAGTATATTGTTCACCCCTTCCTTCTAAATACGGAGGGAAAGAAACAAGCCATTACAGTTTTATTCCTCCAGTATAGCGAGACTTGTCTTTTTATGCCCTCTGTGTTTACCCTTTACTTGAGGGTGATATAATTCCTCGGGCTATTTTGAAGCAAAACTGCACGAAAGATAGAACGGGGACATTGAAATACAACAACATGAATAACTTCACCAATTGGAGAGATCCGAGCGATTTCGTTACCAGCTTTGCTTTGTGGTCACAAATGTAGTTTTCTTGTTCTGGCAAAAGGTTGAGTTCCTCTTTCATTTCCCCACGGTTGACAACCCCAGCAGCCCTCTGCGGGATGGTGAGGATAGAGGTGAACGTGTCAGTGTGAAATGAAATGCTCTCTGTCTCCTGAGGGAGGTCTCTGCTCTGTGTGGCTCGCCACTCAAGAAGAAATAACATTGCTGTGTACACGGATTTGTGAGGCAACCTGTGTGAAAACACAGACATTTGACTGTGAGGTGAAATTGTGCCAGTAGGCTAGAAAAAACCCCGAACTGGTGAAAAACCCACGAATGAGGTTAACTAATCCTCCCATCTGCTTTAGTGTGAGACTGAACACCAGATTAGATGTGGTATTCGTGATGACAGTAGATGCTATGAAGAATGCGTGTTTGTGAGATACATCGCTGCTTTACAGGCTCCTCAAATGAGCATCGAGGTTTAGAAGAGAGGATGTGAAGACTTAATGAGTTAATGCTCCTTTTTAAACAAACTTCAGTAGGTTTCTTTTACATCACATATCTTACAGCTCTCCACACCTTTAAGATGTTTTTTACATTATAAAATGAATCATAGATGCTCCAGATGTTGGCACGTGGCCCTGCAGCTCAGTGGGTGTGACGTGGCAGTGACACAGAGGGGAAAGCTTGCTATTTTTACTGAGTTACTGCTGCTACACCTGTCAAGTCTTCCTGCCTCGCATGCAGATTACAATTATTATGGTGGCAAATTTAACACTCACAGTTCACAATAATTTCTGAAACAATACATGTTTGATTTCACACCAGGAAAGACAAAAGCAAGCTCCTTATTTCTAAGTGATGACTATCAATTTCACTAGCTCAAATAGCTGTAGTTAACTTGCTAATTACCCTAATTTTAGCTCTATTATTTGGTTAAAAATGCAGTTTCCAGATTGCATATTTAAGAAATAAGGTCACTGGGGTAATTATGTATGCATTTCTTATATCAAGACAAATTGAAGCATAATTGCGGTGATACAGCAGCATTTTTATTATCATTATTATTAGAGTCTACCTAAAAAATGACATGACTGTCACTTGCTGTTTAGTTCAGCTTCCTTTAGCTGTTTACTTTTCTATCGGTGGCACAGTGGTACGCTACTTAGCACTGTTACTGCACTGTGGTAGCAATAACGTTCTGGGTTCTGTCCTCCTGTCAGCTCTGGCCCTTTCTCTGTGGCTATTGTGTCCTCTCCCTGCGTCTGCTGGATTTTTTCCAGGTCTTCCTCCTGGATAGGCTTCGCTTGCTGCATGGTTAGTTTTAAGCAACAAGAAGATTTGATTTAAAATAGAGTACTATGTAAAAAGCCTTGAGTTGCACCTCATTTCTTTAGATTATTCTGTAAAAAATGGGATATTAGTGCAGTGAATTATCAAAATGTATGCAAACATGGAGTTCTCACAAGCTTGAAAGTGAGTATTTGGCATGGCCACCTTTGTTCTTCAATTTCCTTCAATTTTGAGGAGTGTTTTGACAGGTTTCTTGAAGAACATTCATAGGACTATTAATCCCAAAGGAAAATCCATTTCCTGTAAAGATGATCCCACACTGGTTCAATATTGTTGAGGTCTGGGCTCTGGGGAGGCCCATCCATCACTGATAGCGTTCCACTAGGACTTGTTCTATCTAAACATGAAGCTACAAACCATGACAGAGCCTCCTCTGTGTCAAACAGATGACTGTTGATGATTGCTTGAACTAAAAATGTAGAATTTCATTCATTGCCACTGTCAGTCCAGTTCTTACCTACCTGATACCATATCAGCTAGTGGTGCAACGGATCACGGTTGATCCATAATCCGAACCGATCCCACTCCACGGTTCAGCATGCATGTGATCCGAAGATTCAAAAAAGAAGAAAAAAAGTATGTCTATGGTGCGCGTGGTCAGTCTGTCAAGCGATAGTTATGGCTAACGCTAGCAGTCCAAGTGGAGGAGCAGAGGAGTTTGCGGTGTTTAAGCATCCATTTGCTGCCCAATCTGACCGGGCTAAAGCTATTACAAAAGCTACTGGGGTGTTCAGGAGGCCGTTTTCCATTGTGCAAAACAAGGGGTTTAAACTATGAAGAACGTGCTTGAGCCACGCTATGATATCCCGTTGTGCGTCCACTTCAATGACAAATTCACTCCAAGCATGTATGAGCAGGAAAGGTTTAAAGTTATGGCTGAACTGTCCCAGGCATCTTCTGTTACCTTTACTACAAATGGGTGGAGCTCCAGGGCAACGGAAAGCTACGCGACCGCTCATTATATCACAGCAGAGTGGTAGATACAAAGCCCTGTACTGCCCTATATTGCACCTTAATTTGTTTTTATATAATTGCGTGGAATGAGTATTGAGTAGAATTTTTTCAAATAGGCAAAAAATACTTAAATAAGTAGATAGCAAATTAAATTTTTGTCTTTTTTCCTTTTCTGCTGATCTGAAAATTGATCCGATCCGTGATGACAAAACCGTGATCCGATCCAAACCGTGAGATTTTTGACCTGTTGCATCACTAATATCAGCCTTACCTCAGCTTTTTCTCCGTGCTTCTCTTCCTTAAGGATGACCTCATACTCTGATAAGGTCTTGGTGATCAACCAAAGTGCCAGAGGCATCTCTCAGGTCCTGTGTCAGGTCTTTGCTGGATTTTCTTTTTTTTCTTTTTGCCTATTTCTGAAGGACTTTCAGGTACTGGTTATCTGCTATAGATAATTTAATGAGACTCATTCTTTTGTCCTACAATTATGTAGTTTTCTCAACTGTTTTAAGATCACACTTCATACTATACAGAGATGTTTCAAATTTTCAGCTAATAGGTCTTTGGGAATCACCGTGTTCATTCCTCTAAAACTGTGTTATCTTTGGTGTTTTTTTGTAGCTTCAACTAAAGAAAAGGGAATAAATTATGTGTTTTTGCAACAGGCTGCTGATAACAAAGTGCCTAAAGATCCAACTGAAAACTGGTTCAATGCTAAGTTGTCTTTTATGCGCAGACACAACACTGATTGAGGAATATTAATCATTTGAGGATAAAAAAGGGAAATAATTCAAGGGTTCTTTAGTTATAAATAAAAAAAAAATAATTCCACTTTACAAATGACAAGACAGCTCGTCTCTTTGGAAGCAAAATATAAAGAAATGAATAGGTGGCTCAGTACTATTGTACAATACCGTAAACACATGCCTACATGCTGAAAGGTTACAATGAAAACCAGGCTACTCGTGTCGGAGTGATACTCACATGTCCTCTAATGTAACTGCTGCTGGGTTACGGCAGCAGTCAGACAGTCTCACTCCTACCTGATCTCATACGGACATTTGATAAGGACCTCTGGACCTCCTGGTGTGTGACTTATAGCACTACCAACACTTTCTGCATCCTAATGCTGACTTTGCCGCTCCTCGTTCAAACAGGACTGCCATCTCTCAATATCAAGAGGCACTGATGCAAAAGGATTGTCACAAACTGGCAAGGAGCTAGTTCTCGCAAGAGGCTTACATAAATAAATTCAAATTTATTAAACATAAAGTAACAAAGCCACAAAAATCAAGGATGGTTGAGGGCAGGTGGAACACAAGAGAGAGTGAAAAATTGGGCCAGCTCTTGTAGCCTGGAAAGCACAGCATCGTACCTGTTATGGTTTCACTATCCTGCAGAGATTACATATCTCAGCTGGCTTGAAAATGCCTTGGGGTCCCTGAGGAATCGGAGTTCTGGGAATCTCTGCTTAGTTTGCTGCCCCCATGACCCTGACATAGATGGATGGATGGATGAATGTCCAACACTTCAGCATGTGAAGCAGTTAAGGCCACTTAGGAGGGAAAGGCGTAGAAGCATTTCTTTCTGGGTGACCCCTGTGAAGATTAAATGTGCTTTTTCTTGTTTAGGACTAAATCATCTACCAAACGACCAAAGTCAGAATCGCTTCCTAATTTGCTGTTATAAAGAGATACCAGGTGGTAATGATTATGATATTTTGTGAATGCCATACTAATTACATAATCACACTGAGCCTTAGAAGCCATCAGTATTCATATGCACAGCTTTCACAGTGTAGGCACACATTTTGCCATTTCACTCATATCCTTTAAACAGTTATTTTCCAGAGTCATGTCTATGCATTTTTTAAGCATTACTATGACTTTTTGTTTAATTTGAACTGCAGCTCTTCCATCAGTCTCTATATAACTATATATGTAGCTTATTTGCAGCATACTTAGATTAAACTATCTTCATAAGAGCTATGCTTAAGTCTGTGTGTCAAATCTTTCCACAGAGTACAATGGTGCTCTGTTTGCAGGAGGCTCACAGGCTGTACACTGAAGACCCAATTTCTCCCTAAACTCACACTTACAGTTTTGCAGTCTGAACGCACATTACTGCTGAAATGAAGAGCTTCCTTATCTAAATGCTTGTGCCGCTTCTTGATACCATTTGAAGCCCCCCCTCCCTCCACGTTCCAGCCTTTCTTTTGTAGCCTTAGGCAATTATATCTTTAATTGAACCTGTTCAGTGTTTAATTGGACACCTTTCGCTATCAAATAACATTATTTGCAGTTTAAATAGATGTTTTTGAACTCTTTCAGGCCTACAAAGACAGCCTTAATATTTTCCAGCAACCTGGTGGACATTGTGGCAGGAGCACAATCAAACTGTTCTGAGAGGTTTGCACTAATAATTTGAAACACAAACTTGTATCTGCTATTGTTGCTGGTTTTAATGAGAACAAATCATAAAGTTATAATATTTCATGTCCTTCAGCTGAAACTAGAACTTCATTCAACTTGTCCATTTGTCCCTGCACTTGCTTAGACACTGTATTCTGTTGTCTTCATAGAAGAGTCATTGTAGGGGCTATAGTTGGTACATTTTGGACACTACAAGGTTATACATAATTATGTGTGTATATTAGTAATTATCTCTGTCGCATAAACAAACAGCACAGCACCTGGAGGACATTTTAAGGCCATGGGCATTACACGGTAGCTGTTTCTGAAAAGGTGCATGCTACATATCTTTAATAATGTGTGCATATAAAACAATATTAACAACTCTCTGTGGGTTAATTGTATCCTCCTGCACAAGCTTGTGCCTTTACAACTATGCACCACTGTATGCTGACCAGCCATTTTATAAATGTATATGTGTTCAGCTGTTTGTTAATGCAAATATTCAATAAGCCAATCACAAAGCAGCATTTTGCATTTAGGGATACAGACTTGGTCAAGACGGCCTGCTGGAGTTCCAATGGAGCGAAATGGGAAAGAAAGGAGTTTAAGGGTGGCTGGTGTCAGATGGGCTGGTCTGAGTGATTCAGAAACTGCTGATCGGCTGTGATTTTCCCACATAACCATCTCTCCGGTTTACAGAGAAGGGTATAGAGGGGGAAGAAAAAATATCCAGTAAGCAGCAGTTCTCTGGGTGAAAACGCCTTTTTGATGTCAGAGGTCAGAAGAGAATGAAGCGCATTTCTGAGGATACAACATGTCAGACCTTGAAGCAGATGGACTTCAGTGGCAGGAAACTACACAGGGATTACCAATGCCATGAGCTAAGAGCAGGAAACTGAGGCTACAGCTAGCAGGTGCTCACCAAAATTGGACAATAGAAGAAAAAAGTTGCCTGATCTGATGAGTCTTGCTTCTTCAATATTTGGATGGTAGGGTCAGAACATGGCCTAAACGCTGTGAATGCATGGATCCATCCTGCCTTGTGTCAATGGTTAAAGTGCTGGTGATGGTTTAATGGTGTGAGAGAGCTTTGTGGCTGACCATATCCATCCCCTCATGACCACAGTTTACTCATCTTCTGATGGCTGCTTCCAACAGGATAACACACGACGTCACAAAGCTTTAATTATCTCCATCTCAAACATAATTTCTTGGGGATTATTAAAGAATTTTGATTCTGATCTGGTTTCTTGAACAAAACGATAAGTTCACTGTACTTAAATGGTCTCCACAGCAACCAGATCTAGATCGAGAAGATCAGCTTTTCGATGAGCTGGAACGGAAGTTTCACATCATAGATGTGCAGCTGATTAATACACAGCAAATGTGAATCTATTATCATAACATAGACCAAAATATCCAAGGAATGTTTCCACCACCTTGTTGACTCTATGAGATGAAGTAGGCAGAAGGCCCAGTACAAAGAAGTGATGCTTAATAAAGTGTCCACTCAGTGTATTTGAAGAGTTCAGATGTAAAAGCCTCTCAATGGCACCTCTGTCAAAAATGAAAAACAATATCGAATGAAAGCTTCAGTAAGTAGTGCATGATAATCAAATGCTTTCACTTCAACCCTTTTTTTGGCACAAACCTCTAAATGCCTCTTCTCTTTGTCAATGAAAGCCAATATGTCCAAGGTGCCGCCAATCGAAACACATGAATTAGATCATGTGACTTTTAAACAGGTCAGGTCCCCAGTTGGTTTGACTTACATGACATAACAGCAGCACATTCTTTACTAAGTCCTCACTGAGTCCTCATATTGTTTAAAAAATAATTTCATATTTATCTTTATTTATTCTGTCACACTTCAGAAGTTATTGTATGATGTCTTCTGTTTTTTGTTTTTTCTGTCACTTTGTGTCATTGCGCTGTGGGATTTTTTTTTTTGCTGATCAGTTTGTGCTTTTGTCACTCTGAATGTTTCCAGTCTGATCTTTACTGATTCTGTAAGTGTTTCCCATATCTTGTCCAAAGAGGTCGACAAAAGGTTTCTGGGGAAAAAAAGAAAAAGCACACAAGTACTGAATTGGTTTAGGGTCCAAAAAACACTGAAATCCAACAAACTGAGTAAAGCTACACCTTTGAAATTAATGCATTTGATTTAGTGACTAATACCATTTAAAGTCAATTTACTGAACCTAAAGAAAAGAGTCTGATTAAAAAAATGCATTTAAAATAAAACATATGAGATGAGCATGGAGGTTTGTTTTTAAAGCTGCAGTACCCACACAGTTGTCCTAGCCACCATGCAAATGTTCTATAATGGACTTAAAAAGGTGTCATGAACATATTCAGAGTTTAGGCTGAGCAAGTCTCTCAGATACGGTTCCAAGAGGCAATTTAATAATAATGTCTGAAATCCTGCTGCTCAGGCAGAGGAGGAGACAAGTCATAGCATGGTTGAGGTATCTGAGGAGTATTATGCACACCAGGAATTTTCAAGAAAATCACATTAGCTCCATATCTGACTGCTCTCCTACTTCTTCGTCGTCTGACAACAGACGCAGGCTGCGATGCATGATGGTCTAAGTCGATAAAAGTAGGCTACAGCTCCTGCAAGCTGCATTTTTTGGTATGAAAAGAAGTAGAATCTAGAAATCCATTCGGGCTGAGTGCTCGCCTCAAAATGAACCAGTTAATACAGTTATGATATGGAGCAGCGCGGGCCATCAATAGGAAAAAGAGTTTAAATGATTGATTCTCTTTAATAAAACGCCCCCCTCTTTAACTCGACCCGGTTCACAGAGGGGTCACAGGTTGGCTCAGCTGCAGAAGAGCACAGCTGACGGGGATTCAGCGTCATAAACGCCTCAGTCGCCCCGCTGCCCAGAGGTAAGTGCATCTTCTAATTAGATAAGACAAACATCTGATTTCATTAACAAAGACAAACAGAAAAAGAAAGAAAAAGAAATGTCCTTTTTATTTCCAAACCAAGAGACCGCAAATTACAAGCTGGCCGTGTGGGAGCATACTATAAATAATTTGATTTCCATTAGCTACAGTAATTTTGTTACCCACATTAGTGGAGTGAATTTATTCTTTTATGATTAAAGCGAAACAAAGGAGCGGCAGAAATGTTCTGAGCAAGAGAAAGATCTTAATTTGATTATCAGTAAAATCGATGAGCTAACTAAATGAACAATTTGCGGTAAAATACTGTCCAAATATTAAAAAAAAACAAAAAACAAGAAAAGAAAGCTACAAGTGATTACACGCCTCAGTCAGCTACAGCAAGAATAACAGGCAGCATTACACGTCAGTCTTTTCCTCTGGTCTCCGTACAACATGCTGTACAACACATAAAACGCTAAAAAGAAGGAGATATTTATTCTTTCGATACAAGCCAAACGTGGCTTTCCCATGATGAATTATTCAAAGATTTTTCCTTCAAGATCAAGTTATACTTCAGTGTAATTGCCTCTAAAGGAGCCATGCTCAGGCCTTGACACTTTATGAATTCAAAGCAGTCTGTCATCACATTTCAACATCTCTATTGCTTTTTGGCAGATCATAAGGTTAAGTTGTGTGTGACATCAATAAACACCTACAATCTCCACGGTACACACTGACAAACAGACGGATGCTTACATTCAAATACACCCGGCAAAACGGCAAAATGTATTCACGGCCAGGCGGCTTTAAAACGCGAGTTTCAGATGGAGGGGAAGAAATTTCAAAGTGCAAGCTGAGATTTCAGATTTTGATAAGGTCCACATTAAAGCATTCACTCGAAGGAATTGTAATTTTCGTAGACCGCTGAAGCTCCAATTGACTTTTAAAGCATAAAATCAGGGTGCACAGGATAACCTCAAAAATACGCCTTATTTTTTAATATTTTCAGTCCTAAGTCATTCTTTTGTGTTCCCGAACACAACGGCACAAAAAGCTTAGCACATTTAGAGAGTTTTATTTTTATTTTTTTTGTACTTAAAGCCCTGCATTCATAAAAGCTACAGCTCAAATATCAAAGGGGATGTTCCGTTTATTGGTTCGGCTTATTATTTATTCACAGCAAAAAGCAATTTTTACCAAGCACGCGTCTAATAAATAATTGCCCTGTGCTGGGGCTGTATCCCAATAATATGAAGGCAATTTGTAGCAGAGGGATACAAGAGAACGTGAGGCCAGAGGAAATCAATAAAAAGACAGAGCATAATGATAAAGCTTCTTACATTACATCACTGCCTCTCCTAGCTGTGTTAGAGCCTGGCTGTGCTCGGATCGTCTACTTGTCTGCTCACCAGCTCATCCTCTATAAAGGGTTAGCTACAAAGTGGACTCACAAGGGGATCTAGGTAAAAGATGACGGATACATTTGGGACTGTGCTTAACTATGCACCTGCTATTTGTAATTATCTCTGTCTCTTAAATAAGGAACAGAAACACTCCATCACAGTTGAGGCCATTTATATTACAGTGTTGCTATTTCTGGTCAAGTACCATGTAACTCACATATACAGCCACAATATGGACATAGAAATGTACACATATGTGTACACAGAGTGTCCTTGTGCAGCTAAGTCTGATCTTCAGTATACTGGACAATAACACATATGGCAGTCACGTTGCGCCTTTTTGTACTGCGAGACAGCACAAATCATTTCTGGTAGACAAGAAGGAGGGTCCACAGCTGTATTACTGTGCCATCAGTGTATACTAATACTAATATACTAATATCACACTAGACTGGAGTGTGATCAAAATCATAACAACTGTGTGCAATGAACTTGCGGCCTTGATACCTTTGAAAAGGCTGTTTCAAAGATGGGGACTAGATCTGCATCCCCTCGTAGACCACTCCCACCTTCAAAAATAACTCTGACGCATCAAGGTGGCGATAGATTGAATCATTCTGCTATCACTCTGCTCTGAATTGGAAATTATGTGAGATCTGTCTTTGATAATACAGTGAATTATTTAAAATATGTTGTCATCTGCATACACAAAAATTC
This sequence comes from Hemichromis elongatus, assembly GCA_015108515.1. Taxonomy (NCBI): domain Eukaryota; kingdom Metazoa; phylum Chordata; class Actinopteri; order Cichliformes; family Cichlidae; genus Hemichromis; species Hemichromis elongatus. Next base: position 5,128 of record VUQR01009723.1, on the reverse strand, counting down.
ACATTAATGGCTAACATACGGAGTTGAGCCTGAACCTGATAGATCAGAAAAAGAAATTCAGAAATTCTACCACAAATAGTGGTGTAGCTGCTGCACAACAGTTATTTACCTGCAGGTGGGTGGGAGCCTTGCTTTTATATAGCTATATAACCAGAATACAAGCTGGCAACCAGCTGAGTCGAGTCCCCTATTAAACAGTCTTGTTGTAGACAAGTTGTGCAGACAGCCTGTGCAGACGGATTGCAGAGAGATTGCAACATATTGTCAATATGCCTACATTTTTAAGTTGGACAATAGTACATGCAAACCTTCACCAGTCTGTCTAAGAGTGACTGCCCAACATATATAAAGGCTACCACTGTAAGACGCTTAGAGGCCTGCACGTGGGAGTGGACCCAAAAGCACACAGTTGGGCTGCAATTTAAATAAAGTTTTTATTCAAATTAGTGACATGAACCATAGATGCGGGAACGTGACGAGAGTCCCTGACGAGAAGCAGCTGGAACAGACAGACAGAGTGGTTCATTTTAATAAACGGGTGAGGATGACTAAAGGCGAGTATGGGTTGGGATGATGAAGGCTTACTTGCAGGTGAGTGAGAGTTTGCTCAGGGGAGAGTATGACCTAGTGAGCGTCCGGCTGAATGGTGAGGAAACTGAAATTGCTGTTCCAACCTTTTGTTTCCAGCGGCCCAGTGGTGGTGCAGCCAGGTGAGAGCGGGGAGTAGCTGAGGTTCAACGGAGTGAGTTTGCAGGATTACTTGGAGCGTTTAGTGTGAGTATCCAGCATCCAGAGGATTGAGTTGCAGGGAAGTTGGATAAGAGTCTTGAAGGAACTACTGTCGACCCATAAAGAGACACGAGTACATGGCAAAACCTGGATAAACAGAAACATGAAGACCTAGTTACCACCATGAGGTAGCTCACGAACTGGGGAAGAATGGCAGGTTGAGCTGGTCTTAAGAACCATCCCGCTGAAAGCTGCTGATGGACAACAGGTGGAGAGATGCAGGTGTGGAACCAGGAATCTGGACACAGGAAAGACAAATCACCGGACATTCACTCGGATCACGACAACCATGCCTCCCACATTGTAACCTAAACCAGTCATTGCAACTACTTTGCAAAAGAAATTCAATGCAATCACCAAGAAACCACTGATTATTCCTACTCACGAGGAGGTTACAGTCCTGCCTTAACTCTAGTGTGACCGATTAAAAACAACACGAAACAACAAATGATACACGTTACACATGTATTCACTACCTAACATAGTACTGCTATAGACCTCTGCAGTAATATCTTTTCAAATATGAATCCTGGAGGCATTTTAATACCAATATTTAACAATCTATGCACTCAGGCATGAGAGACGAGCCCCAGCATGGCTGAGCCATCTGAACAGTACAATCCTCACTTGACACTCAGCAGGTAGGAAAATCACATTAGTTCCAAACCTGACAACTCTTCTTCTCTTGCTCACGACACACGATGGTCTAAGCTGATCGATGTAAGGTGGAGAATATGCCCCCTCCGGTGCACTGACGCGGTGGTGAAGGAAACTTTCAGCTGGGAATTCGAACAGGGCTTCAAAATGGCTAACCCACTACACGGTGGACATAGAGGTAGACAATCTCACCACAGCACCTGACACGTTTAATGAAATGCTCCATTTGTACTGGGCACAGCGACGCGGTGATACAGTGAAGACGATGGCCTGTCCTCTCGCCTTCTCCAAATCAGCACAAATGATTCGTGTGATTAATGCCACATCCGATCACGACAGTCTTATTTTAGTGCGAAAAAAGAAAAGACGAATTGCAGCTTTTTCAGTTTTTGGGCTGTGAGTGTGTGCGTGAAGAACGAGCCGGTGTGCGTTTTTGTGTGCATGCATAGTTTCATCTGGGTTATGTATCCAGGGCAGCTCTGACCGATGTTCTCTTCTAGACCTGGAGTAGGTGTGATTTATTCCCTCTGTATGATCTGCACAACTCCTATTTTTTTTCCACGCTTTGGGTGATTTAGCAGCAGGGGTATTAAGACAGATGTGGAACCAGATTCTGTTGAGACACACAGTAAACATAAAGTGTGTTTCTTCACATATGTACACGGGGATTTAATGCGATTTAATCTCTCGCTAACAGAAGCAGAAGTAAGAAGAAAAAGGAGAAGAAATAAGCCTTCATCAGTGCACTGCACTCTGAAATTGAATGAGTTTATTAAAATTAGTAATTAGACTGTGCCAAAGAAATACAGCGAAGCATAATATCATTTTATTAATATCAAACTAATTGCGGTAAGTAAATGACACATATGAGAAAATAAAATCTAATTACAGATGAAGTTGAGACTTTTTATTTAGGGAACCTCTAATTGCACATTTATAATTGGTGCAGCATAAGATGCCCCGCGTCTGTAGACTCTTGATGGGGATCTAGAACTATAAAAAAAGAAAAAGAAAGAGAAAAAAAGCTTTCTTAATTCCCTTCACAATCATGAATCTCCAGAGCTAAAACCATTTGTGCTGCATGTCACCTGATGAAGTGTGCTCATATGGCAGCTTGCACCCCCCCCCTCCCTCTCCGGAGCAACGTTCACCACGCATGCAGCTAGCAAGCTGAGCCGTAGTGGAGAGCTGAGCCGAGGGAGGAGAAGATGGAGTGCGGCTCCGCCTTTCTGTCTCAGGGTGACAAGGTTTCTCCTCCACACCTTCACATTCGTCTAATGAGGTGATAAAGTGAATGAATGAGGCATGAAAGGAGACATGCTGCTGGGGCCCTTAGATGCCACTCCCCACCCTGCATCATTTTGCTTCTCGGTACATTGTGGTTGAGGACAGAAAAAGGCTCACAGGAGGATGAGGCAATTTCTGCAATGTGTCTGCAAGACATTTATCCATCCTAGGTGGCATGCACACAGCCTATATGATATGTGCTTGTTACGACTGCTGTGGAAAAAAAGGAGGGCAGGAAGGGTAAGATGGGTAAAGGTTTGTGAAATTAAACCGAATTCTGATATTTCCCTGGTTGTGGAACAGCTACAAAGGGCAAATGCTAGTGCTTTGTAGTACACACCACCACCACCACCAAAAAAGGTATTATTCACCAACTTCACTCAGTACAAGTTCTTCTTGTCTCTGAATAAAGCCATGAAACAAAGGAGTTTCTTTCCCTTTGACTGTTCAGCCATGTACATTTTTCACATTCGGCCATTTCTTTGTCATGAAAAGTAACCCACTCAAAGCCTTTTGCTCAAGGAACCCGGTGCTGTCGCTTTTGAGAGATACAGTACCGGCAGCAGTTGCCAAGCAAATTTATTAGGTAAAATTTAATTCAGACACTCTTTTTGGGGGTGAAAAAAAAAAAGATACTGAGCCAAAATGACTTTTGATATTTTTAAACTAGGTATACTTTCCAGATTATCATGCCGCGGGTCATTGTTAAGTTTCAGGCAGCTCATTTGGCCGTAACAGAGGACGTTTCAAAGAGAATGTATTTCTAATGTTTTGACATGCGAGATAAAGCAGAGGCTGTTTTTTAATTAGCGGAGTTGGAATTTGAATAGGCTCAGCTTTTAAAGTGCGTTGGAGAAGGGGCTCGTGATACAGTCCGATGATCAGTTGTGAAAGCATAAAACATCAAATATATCCTTCTGGCTCACCGGCCGCCTCCCACAAAAAAGCCAGGGGGTATTAATGAGTAATAGCTACCTGAGTCATGCTGTTAGCAGTGATTCAGATATTGACGTCCTTTCAATCACAGTTTGTTGCTTCCATTCAAAGTCTGAATTCAGAAGCAGTGTTGTGCGGCTGGAGGGTGAGGAAAGGTCTTGGTTTCGGACAGCTACTGTAGATTAGTGCGCTTCTGGAAATAATGACTCTCTGCTAACAATCTAATCTGTCAGTCCAAACACTGAGAAAAGCTCCGAGGTTTACATCCCAGTGAACAGATTGGCAGATTGTCTGTAGCCACGACAGACTGTAGATCATATCCTTATGGTGCTTCCAGGGAGCAACAGTGAAGCTCGGGCTTATTAACCAAATCCTCAAATCAAAGGGAAGTAACCAGGAATCATCAGACAGAAGACGATCTCAAACACAAGAGTCCTGTTTATGGTTCTTTCGCCTCTTGGTAACAAGTATAGGGCACTGAGAAAAGCACCTACAGTACAGCGTATGCACAGCGGCTGCTTAAATGGGGAATAAATAACACCCGCTGAACCTCAGCTTGAAGATAACACCCTACCCGGGGAGCAGAAGTGTAAGTGCTTAGCCCAGGAGGCAGGCCTGGGAGCAGAACGGCAGGAGAGCTCAATTGGTATTCCTGCTTGAGTTGCATCCCAGAAGGCCAGCCCTCATAAATAATATGATAATGCTGTATTTCCACTGCTGCTGAGGTTAGCTGTATGGCAGCTAAGGAACAAAGCACAGTACTATGAGAGTGACCCGAGGTGAGTTGGCAACGATTGGCAGCGGCGGGTGCATCTCGGGGTTATTGCGTTCGTCACCAGTCGGAAGCCGAGGAGACGAGCGGCGTTGACAAGTTTAATCAAACTGTGTCAAGTTTGACAAGTGCGAAAACAGGACTGTAAAAATCTGACAACGGGCTGTGTTTATGCAGAAGGAGCAGCGCTGCTGGCACAGATCATTTATCCAGGGTTTGAGATCTGTCTAGGAAATTCTTAGGCCCCTTGTTTAAGCAGAGGGGATCTTAAGCTGCTCCTGTGCTGACCCAATCTTTCAAAACAAACCATGCTCCTGGCAGACAGGGTATAAGAGTGGAAACATCAAATTTAACACTGCCACAGGGCGCAGAGATGGGAAAATACAGGTTCAGTTTCCTCTTTCACCACCGGCAAGGAGGTGATGGCTCCCTGAAATCAACAGACACAGAGGCTTCAGAGGAGCTTCTGCAGAGAACAGCGAAAGTAGCAGATTTTGACATCTGTATGCAGCAGGGATTTCTACTGTAATGGCACTTTATCTCTTTGGGTTCACTGTAAGGATGATATGGATGTTAACAATGTATGTACAGTTATTATCCCATAGACTGCTTTTTTTTTTTTTTTTTATTTTTTTTTTTTTTTTTTTCTCTTTTTTTCCCCCCCCCTTTTTTTTCTTTTTTCTTTCT
>VUQR01009722.1:40989-54188 GCA_015108515.1 Hemichromis elongatus | reverse complement strand
ATAATGAGGTGGAGCTGTTGCTCCGAGTCACAAATGAGTACATATTAATCTTCAACACGGCCACTAAAAACTTATTGACTGAAACTAAACTGAAACTGAGCAAACAAAACAACAAAACAACTGCGGTACGATGCCGTCTGACCATCTTGGTTAAAGTGGTCACATGACTGCATCATATGACTAACATACGTCATCGTTTTAAAAAAGCTCCGTTTTGGCCGTCCACACTACGCGAAAACGCTGCGTTTTCAAATTGATGTGTTTTGGAGACTGTTTCCAAAAACGCTCCGTTTTCCCTCCGTCTCAGTGTGGACGGGAGGGCGAAACGGAGAAAGAAAGATGCGTTTTCCAATGAAAACGCATTAGTGTGGACGTAGCCTTAGACCCTTGAAAGCTCTTATCGGATTTAGATATTATGACATTAACACGTCCAATGGATATTATCTAGCAAATGGCTATTTTTTTTTTTAGCATGTATACACATGTAACATATTATAAAAGTATTGTTTTGTTTTTAATTTCACAACAAAAACCTTTCATTTATATCCACAGATGCCTAGCAACTTTAGAGCAATGGGATAAAAATGACCAATTTTTAGCAAAAAAACAACATCTACCACCCCATTTTTTTATTTTCTCAGGGAGATTAAGTATATCAGACTTCCAATAGTATGGACAGGCGAAACACTACTATAGAAAGGAAATGTACCAGTAAAGTTAATTAGTAATGTAGGCGTGAGAGAGATCCTATCAGTACAGTGTAATTATCTCCTCTGCTTTGTCTTGATTTTACTTCACTTTTCTTAGACTCCAGACATTAACTGACTTAACTGCTCCAACTACTTAGCTGTCTCTCCTGTGTCCCATTTTTGTGTTTCCAATAAAAAATACTGGGCATACATTACAAGAACTGTAATTAATTACAGAAGATGTTCTTTCTCCTCAGTAATCTCAAAGTAATACACACCCCACAAAAACAAAGTAAAAGCCATCATAAAACTTCAAACCAACATCTCCCTGCCAGTCTCTCCGCTTGTCCTCGAGCTTCTTAAACTAAAAACAACATCTTAAACAGAGTGAAAATAATTTTGATCATGCATGTAAGTGTTGTACGTTGGCTTCTGGCTTATGAAAATAGTGTTCATTATGGGCATGTAGAGAGATTTGGGCATGAGAGTTACACCTGATATCTTGTAGTCTGGGCGCTTGGTGCTTTGAAGATTACTGTCTGTGTGAAAGGTAAACAGGCTGACTACTCAGTTGTCCTGTCACCTTAATTAGAAATACTATGTGTCTGCCAGATCCTAAGTTTATTTATATAAAAGTAACTCTAAGGAGCGTCATCTTCTGTCATGTAGCTAAGCACAGAATCAAATCCACACATTTATGATTAAATATAGCAGAACTATCAGTTCTACTAAAAACTTCCAAATACAGCCTGATTCCAAGATCATTCATCACAAAGGAATCTGAAAAATAATAGAAAATAGAAAGTAGAAGTACTCTCGCACACAAATAAGTCTGCAGTGATTTGACAAATATATAAACAGACTGCAGGAATTGAATCTTACATTTATCACCCTAATCTTGTTTATCTTATTAAGATAATGGAAACTGAGGGTGTTAACTGAGCTTAGATTGATAGATTAGTGCTGGAAAAGTATTTCAGTACATCCTCTCACCTCCTATTTGATTAACACACACACAGACACACACACACACGTCCTCTTCCCGATTTCCTAACAATCCAAGTAAATTCAAAATTCAGTTTTAAAATTCTTTTATTGTTTATAAAGGGAAAAGTTATCCAAACCAGTCTTCTGGGTGTGGCTAAAAAAAACATTCTACAAAGAAGAGTGGGCCACGGCAATGTAAAAAAGATTGATTGCAATTCTTGCTGCCAAGGGTGACAAAACCACTTATAAGGTTAATGATTACCTTTGCATTTTGGGCCAGATAAGCTTTGGATATCTTTTTTCTCTTATTTAATGAAATTAAAAAATGCATTTTATTTTTATTCGGGTATCTTTGGCTCGTAAAAGTCACGCAGTCTGAGTATTTAACTTTGTATCAATGCTCTCCTCTTTAGCTTGCCCAATCCTCTTTTCCTCTCTGATATATCCAGTCTTAAATCCCACTCTGGTTTTATTAGTGACTGATTGTTGTTTGGTCTGACTGAGTGCCTTCTGTGCACCAAGAGAGCAAGAGTCTCTCCTAAGAGGCTTACCTGCTAATAGACTTTAAACTGGTGGAACTATTTTAGGATGGAGAAAGACGAGAATAGAGAGAAAAAAAATGTCAGAGAGAGATACACAAAGACCTTGGAAAGCAGAAAAGACAGTCCATGGCTGCATGAACACTTCATGCAGTCACTGCATGCCTAGTTTTTCAGGGGTATTTTACTTGCAATTGCCAGGAAAGAGGCCATGATAAATCCTTCCTGTAGTCCTACCATCTGAACAGCTGTCCAGCTGGCATTGTGATGTAACTGTGAGGAGGGCTCAAACATCAGACGGAGTAATCAGCAGAGAAGCCATGTGAGAAGAGACGAGAGAGAGAGAACTTCCTAAGCAGCAGTAGGACAGTTGAGTCCAGTGACATGGATCTGCCGTAGAACTAATATAGCGACTCAGGACCGCTGTTGCAGTTTGGGTAAACGTTGTCTTGGCTCTGTATGGCCCACACTTGTAAAGAATTGGACTATGTCTGCCTGTAGGACAGCCGATACTACTGGGCCACCACGTGGGCTAATTGTGAAAATGGAGCATTGCCACTCTGCGGTTTCAATCAATGTAATGTATATTATATTATTTCAACACTTTTTGAATTTGCAGTTCACGTAGAAGAAATAGTTTTGTGCTGTAGTTGAGTAGCAGAGGCAAATAAGGTGTAATCTACTTTAGTAATAAATAGTCAGCTGTCTATTACCTCTGTATGTGTTGTGTGTTATTTCTTGCGCAATTTAAGTTTTATGGCTTATTTGACATTAAACTCAGGTGTGGAATTACATGTTTACCTATAATTAAATGTCCTGTGTTTATTCTGGAAATGCATTTTAACAGAAAAAGGTAGTATAGTAGGACGCTTTTTTATTATTGCAGTATAGTTTTTCACAGTATTTAGCTCATTTTCCACTGTATGTAATGTATTTTAGGTAAAGTGTAGGTTGACACACCTATGTATATAAGGGTTAAAGACTATCTTGGAATTAGTTGCACAGAACTGCATCAGAGGTGCAAAGGAGGTACAGGAACTGGCTGAAAACCAAGAAGAGCTCAGTAATTAAGAAGAATTAGTACAGGGCCAGAGGTTACAGCTTTAACATTAGTTAGCTTCATTCTAATGCTAAATCCCGAATGCTAACCACTAAACTAAACTCTTCTAAAGCACTTAGGAACACTTTATATACTTATACGCATCAGTATTGGCCACAGTGACTAGTATGCTGCAGTGTAGTCAGTGAAAGCGATCCAGTGCTAGCTAACTGGAAATATTTGCCAACCCAAATCCATCCAAGATTTCTGAAACAGAAGCCATTCATGGGTGTGAAGCTTTTTATTGTTAATAAGAACGTTGTTTTGTAGAAACGCTTAAATTTCACTCCGAAACACTTCATTCACAACTTCAAGTAAACATTTTTGCCGGCTGTAATAAAATATCGTTAAGATATGCTTCAGTGGTCTGTTGTCCCAGTGAAGGTTAGCAAGTATACAATAATTGTGTGACACTTGAACAGGACCAGATCAGCTAATCCCATCAAGCAAATGACTAATTACCGTGAGGCTATGTATAAGAATTTATACACTTACACACACACATAGAAAGTTCAGTTGAGAGTGTAAACCAGAGCCACTCTTCATGTATTAAGTGAACAAGATTTTGTGAATGTAAATACTATAACTGCAAAAGTTGCAGAAGAAAATTTAAAAAACACAATTGGAAATCGACAAGTTTGACAAGTTTACATCCTTGATTTTTGCATTAGCGGTCGAACACTACTCCAGTTATACCTAATTAAATAATCAAATAAGTAACATCTAGATCATGTTGTTCATGTGTGTATAGTATGTTTAGTTATATGGTAGATTATTATTTTTTCTTTCTTAGAACCTTCAGTCAGCCAGCGATTTCTAATAATGCATCGGTTAAAGGTATAATTATTTTAATATTACTATTTAACTGCTAAATATTTAAACAATGTGCATAAGTTTCAGAAGTTATGACCCATTCATTGTTATTCCAGCATGATCTGTCAGATCAAGAAGAGTCCGATGGGTAGTACTTTCACTCTTGGAGTCCCACCTGATGTGGTCACACGTGGGGACAATGTGCCACGTGTTGGAAGTGAACTGGTCTCTGATTTAGATTAGAACTTGCAATCCTCCTGTTATCCTACCTGAGTGCAGATTATGATATTGAAAGTGATATTAGGAGTGTTTGGCTTTACCTGCTGCAGTGTTAACCTTTTTTTGTATTCCAAACACCTCCAAACAGAAATAACCTTGTTCCCTTTCCAATTGTTGGTTTGAACCTTGGTGATTTTAATCAATCAGACACTCTTCTCTTACTACTTTAAATCTAGGGGTTCATGTGTGGCTCTATATTGATGTCCATATACACTGAAATTTGTTATGAATGACTAAAAAGTAGGGCCATAAGATAAAGTACTAATCTGGAGCATCTGCGACTCTGTGTAGATGCTTTCGCAAGGTAGTTTAATCTGACCTTATCCAACTCTAAGCATGTCACTCTCAAGGAATTGTTTAGAGACCTCTCCTTCTTTAGACAAACAAATTCTGAAGCAACTTTTTTATTCCTCAGTGAACAAAGTGTATTGATCCTCTCATTTTGCTGTGCTTGGTTGTTTTTGCATACTAATGATTCAGTAATCAAAAAGGGTCTAAAGTCCCATTCACTGCCCTTCAGTCTCGTCTTGATTTGACATTGTTTAGAACAGTGTTTGAATTTCTGATATTTTCACTTTGTTTTATGCCAAATGTTCTGCTAGAAACTGGTGGACCATAACTGCAAGTTGATTTCATTAAAGAAACCTCTGATAATCAGCATTATTTGAATGCTGCTTCATACAGTCAGAATCAAGGAAACCTGACCCTTTGTTTAAATGAAGTCTTTGCTTTAATGTAGTTTCTGCTTAGTGCAGAGGGTCCCCAGGGAGGAGAGAGCGGTGACTGAAGCAGACTTCAGTGGACATGTAGGTGAAGGAAACAGACGGGAGATGGAGTTGGGTAGGTATGGTGTTAAGGATGGTAGTGGATTTTGTGAAAAAGGATGCAAATGGCTGTGGTGAACACATATTTCCGGAAGAGGGAGAAAAGTTCAGTGATGTGTAAGAGTGAAGAGCTCTGCTCTACATTTTATGCAGAAAGTCCAATCTAAAAGCGATACGATACTGGAAGTCTGTGTCAGGGGAGGCGGCATTGGATGGTAGCCAGTGAACTAAGAGGCAAGGATTAAATGGTGGAAGTTGAAAAACGTTCAGGGAAGAGTTAAGAGAAAATCTGGCCTGTACGGAGAGTCACCGGATGACTGGGAGACTACATCTAACGTTGTGAGGGAAGCTTCCTAAAAGATATTTGGTATAACCTCTAGTTAAAGGAAAAAGACACAGGGACTTAGTGGTGGAATGAGACAGTACAAGAAATATTCAAACGAAGAGGGTTAGCTAAGAAAAAGTGATGACTCTGAGAGATGAAGGAGGTAGACAGGAATAATAGGAGGACAGGAGAGGTGACAAAGGCCATAGAAAAAGTTTATAGTTACATTTTATGTGAGGCTGAACACTAAGGAAGAGAGACCATGCTGGAGAGGATATACAGCAGGTTAGTGTGATTAAGGATAGAGGTGGAAATGAACTAATGAGGGAAGGAAGTGTGCTTTAGAAAGTGGAGGGAGTACTTTGAGGAGCTCATGAATGTAGAAAATGAGAGCGAGAGGACGGATGGAGAGCAGCTAGTGAATCAGGAAGTCAAAAGGATTAGTTAGGAGGAAATGAGGGCAGCTATGATGAAGAATGAAGAGTGTAAAGGGGATTGTACCTATCTGTGGTGCTATGGAGATATCAAGGAGAAGGGCAGTGGACTTTTTAACCAGACTGTTTGAGTCTACCACAGCCTGGGAGAGTGAGAGGATTCCTGAGGAATGGAAAAAAAATGTACTGCTAGGGCTGGGCAGCTCTTCAACTTAATTTTATTTTAAATAAATAACAGGGGCGTAAATAATAAACTAAGATCTTAATTGTGACAAGGGAAAATTTCAGGTGTTACAGGAGAAGACAAACAAACTGGAAAACCAAATTCTTTGGACAGTTCCACATAAATTAAATGACTAAATAGGCAAAAACCTTTTCTTAACCACAAATTCCTGGAGACGGGGTGAAATTCAGGCAGATGATCGACTGTAGCGATGCCTGAGAAGAAGAAGGAAGAACATTTTAGATATTAGCTTGTTTTTTCCCCCCACATTTACATAAAAAGATGACTTTTTTTTTTTTTTACTACAATTAAATATATAAAGAACAATAACCAAGTACTGCAGTGCCTGTGTTTTGCCACATAGTGGCACTGTCTGTCTAATAAATTCCGTGACACGATGGGTTTCACTTTTTTTCTCTGCAGTGACTTAAAACATCAGCGTTTGCTATTTAAATACACAGTCAGCTGACATGTCCCTTGGCATTATTTATTATAAAATATTCACCAGATAACAGCAGATGTCCTATAATTCATCTCTCCATCATGTTTATTTTTGCTCATGCTACAAGGTCTGATGTCCTCACGCAGCTTTTAGAGGAAACAATGAGATCTGTTATGAAGAGAATTCACTCATGTGTAAACTGAATATACAGCTGTAAAAGGTGATCATGTGACCATATTTAAAATCTTGATGTATGGTGCCTTTTTAAATCGGTTGGCTTGTAGAATGGAGAATCCACAGCGATTGGCTGGAAGGGGGTGTATGAGGTTACACACACACACATCCGCACAGCGTAGTTATTTCTGTGCTGGCTGACCTACTAATGTTAACATGTAGTGCATGCCTGCTAGGCTCATGAGGTAGCATCCTCTCTCTCTCTCTCTCTCTCTCTCTCTTGTATTTCCCCATTTGTCATTTATTCCCTACTTTCCTTTTTCTTTAATCCCTTCATCCCTTTCTTTCTTCCTTTTTTTCTTTCTTGTTTTTTCTGCTGTTACTTTATTTCTGTGGTTCAGAATATTTGGTCTGATCCGATGTGAGCTTTACTCTCCCAGTACATTCTGTGAGCCATATGATCTAGAACCCCTTAGGTCATCCCAGATGTATGCATGTTTGTGTGTGTGGTTGCACACAGATCAGCAGGAGCTCCATCTGCTCTTTGCCAAACATAGAGGGATTCACCGTATTGCTGGTCTCAGGGCAGCCAGCTTATCACAAAAACCAAGACAGGCACTCTAGCCTGTGCTGACTTGAACCTCAGACTGGATTTCTCCAGTCTGAGCTTTCTGAACTAAGATGTTAGTGTATGAATCCAGAACAATTTAATAGTAGTATATGGTCAATTTCTCAGTCATCGAGTGATGTCACACAGCCCTGACTCAGTCTAAATGTAGTTAATGAGAGATTTACATTTTTTGCTCTGCACACTACTGAAAAAAATATCACAGCCACACAGTGAATATTGGAAAGGAAAAGAAGGGCATTTGGGATCTATTTAGAATATACAGCTATGAAAACAGCATTCAGGTTCACTACAAAAAAAGCATACCGGTTGGTTGAATTATTTATTTTTAATCTGCCCAGATTATCATAATTTAGGATATTTTTAATGCGTCAGTTATCACATGGTTTAGAGAATGACATCTAGGAAATATAGCTTTAAAAAATCTCACGGTGGATCCAAAACACAGTGTTTCTCCCATGAAACCCTTAAAATAACCTCTCGTGTCATTGCATTATTTACAGCACTTGTCTACCTGCATTAACTTCTAAACTTTTTGGCTGACCCAGGTGCTTCCTTTATCTGTGTACAGCTGGAATAGCAGTGTTACTGACACCCAGTTTTAAATACAGCTCGGGCAATAGCCTTGAAATGTGGCTCTAGTAGTTTACCAATAAGCCTAAAATTCCCTCTGTTCCATATTATAATGTTACCCCCAGTGACCTCAGAATCACCGTTTGTTCGCGCACATTTTTTTCGCCTTCTCTGTTTTCTCTCTCATGCTGTGTTGTTTGTTTGCAAGTTGAGGTGAGAAGGCAAAGGCAACCACAGAGAGACGACTGTGTGTGTTTAGATCTGCGTGTCTGCGTGTGTGATGGTCCAGATGGCTCAGCCATCAGCATCAAGAGCTTGGTTAAGGAGTACGCTTTGACTTGTTTGACTTTCTCTGCCCTTTATCCCCACATTGCCTGCTCTGATCTCAGACTCAGCATTTACAACACGTCAAACAGCTACACTCTGTTGTGGAGCTGAATTAATTAGTTTGTAGTTGGTTAATTTATCTGTTAGCGGATCAATTTGTTGATTAATAGAACAGAATATGTGCCTAACTTCAAAGTCTTGAAGGAATTTCTATAAATGTGGTATATCTATTGACTGTATTTCTATTGAAAATACATTTATCCTTGGACTCAAGGACAAACTTATTAGAATTTCATGGTCACGTATTACAGCCATTGTAACCTCACAAAACATTTTGGCTGTAACTCAAGAACACCCGCACCAAGTTCAAAAGCTTTCTTTGAATCTTTGTTGCAAAAAAAACAAAATGATGAATTGATGACTTTATTATTATCTAAGTGAAGGGAAGAATATGTTTTTGTGTTTGCTGTCTTTGTCTTTGATGCCCACCTATTACATTCCTGCAAAGTCTTCATTACGTACTGTGGGAGTCGGCACAGACACGGTTGTAAATCGAGTCAAGTAAGTTGGTCAAGTTAGAATTACAACTGCAAAGTGTTGATTCTGCTTATGTCTTATATGACTGAATTGGATATATTTACAACTGGTCTGAAAAAAAAAAACAACATCAACTGGAAGTTTTCCCCTTGACTTTATTGGAAAAGTAACAGGTTAAACTGTGGCCACTACAGCACTGTAGTGTGGCTACTACGGTGCTAAATTTAAATAGGTTAGGTGGGGGACTGGCAAAAACTGTGCACAGCATAAGTTGAAGCAAGTTGGGCATATTCTAAGGGATTTGCTGGAGGCTTCGCACAGCGGTCAGACTCCACCATCATCAGTACAAGAGCTTCGTGAAAAATTAATGCAACACTGGATGGAAATAAATCTTGTGACATAGCAGAAGCTTATCGAAACAATGCCACAGCGAAAGTGTTATCAAAGATAAAGGTGGTCCAATGAAATATTAGAGTGTGTGACCTTTTTTTTTTGGTGGCGACTTTTTTTGTGTGTAGTTTTAATGGAGTTTGATAAAGCTATTTTGCTTAAAGTTGTCTTTGCTGTAATGTGTATAGTAAACAGAAAGTAATAGGTCGTGGTTTACATATTTGTTCATTCGTTTGATTTCAGTTTCCACTACACACTGAAGCAGTGTGCTGCCAGGAACCTGCTGATGTTTACACCAGCAGTAGTCCTGTCTGTCATTGTGGAGATGTACCAGCAATACCATCAATCAGGCTTTTTGCGAAAACCCGCAGGATTGTCCAGATGTAAAGATTGCTCAGCTGTTGCAATGCAGAGTGACATCATCAAAAAATGGACTGCAACAACGGCTCATAAATGATGAATGTGCATTTGCAATTGTTGCAGTTAGTAGAAGATTAAATAATTTATGCTGTGAGCTAAAAAAATATCTATTTTTCACTGTATTAAAAGCTGCTCTGACATGCACAGATATGTTTTTCACATTTCATCCTAGAGCAGCACACACACATGAACAGCACTAGTACACCGTGGTACTGTCCTGTTTTTGGTGCGATTGTCTGATTGAATCAACAGAGTGAACTGAAGCATTTAACTAGTTTGAATGTTGCACTTGTGTGTGTGTGTGTGTGTGTGTGGTGGAGGGAGAGCAGACCAAAATAGTCGAATTTGCTTGAAGTCATTTGACCACTTTGTTAGTATAGTAGCTTGGCACTTCAAGGTTAAATATCAAGATGTTGTCATTGGACCCTTTTAGTTGTTTGACTCACCAGCATGGCTTTGGTACATCAACCAATCTGGATCTTGCTTAATTGAGTGTTGTTACTTTTTCTTTGTTTAGTTCACAGAAGTCAAATGGAAGAACAAAAGTAGCCGAACCTCTGTTTCTTTGAAATTTTAAGTAAAGGTTTACCAAAATTGGTAACTTAACCTTGTAACTCTTCAAGAACCTGCACAATATTGTAACATAATAAAATGAAAAAAGTGGGTTTTTGCCTCAAGTTTGTTTTTTCCACCTTCAGTAGGAACATTTTTTAGGGGCTAAATTCTCATTGGAGGCTGGAACTCTGCTCTTGCTCTCAGACATGTCTGTTCTTGCTGTTCTGCACACTATAAACAATAAAAGCACGATGTCTATGTCATCATTGTCATCAGATTACACTTTTTTTTTAATTATGTAAAAATGTGTAGCATTATTAGTGTGGGCAGCGTGATACAACCAAAGCCCTCCCTGTGATCTGGTTAGCTTGCAGGTAGGAAACCACAAAACCAGATGATGTTAGAACCAACTTATTTTCAAAATAAAATACTTAGATTTAAGAACTTTAATATGACTTTATTCTTACAATTCATGTGTGTGTCAGACCTAGATTTTCAGCTTTCCTGCTCCTGAGAGCATGCTCTGCCTTGTAAGCAAGAGGTAGGTTCGGTTTTTGTTGTGTCAGCTGTTTTTACTTTTTTTGGGAAATCTGATGACTTTTTCACACCGTGTTTCTGTCAGTGGTTCAGAGTCACCTGTGGTTTCAAATGGCTCAGTGCCACCAGCACAGCAGCGCTGTATTCAATGTCAAGTGCGCAAGTTACTCCAGTGGTATTTCTTTGTGTGTATGTTGGGCAGATCATGGCTTGTGACTCTGGATGATGTAATAACATTGTCTCTGCCTCACTTATTTACTCTTTATGTTTCCCTGTCCTTTATTGTGCAGTATTTCATCAGTTTAGTTATCACGAGCTGGTATAATACTATATCCATTCCTTACTCTTCCTCACTCTGTGCATATAGGAGTGTATGGCTATACAAATCAGAGCATTACTGCGGCAGGTAGAAAGTGAAAGAGGCGCAAAGAGTAAAAGAAATGCAGGGAGAAAGAAGACACATTTATAATTCTCCCTTTACCTTTGCAAGCAGGTCTCTGTTCTTTCTTTTTTTTTCTTTCTTTCCCTTTTCTCTCATTGATCTTGCTGTTGAAAGGCGGGCCAAGAGAGGCAGTGGAGCAAACCGAGGGAAAGTGAACAAGGCAAGCAGAGGGAGGGAGAGAGAGGGACATCGAAAGAAAGCAAGCAAGAGAGAGAAAGCGAGAGAGCGAGAGAGAGAAGGGTAGTGATAGAACGAGAGAGGCAAACACTCACACTGCTCACACTGATAGAGAGAGAGGAGATAGAGGATTGGGACTGCTGCTGCAGAGGAGGACAAGAGAGACCACATCCATACTGACACACTCACAGATGCACTCACACATTCATTCATGCACACACACACAGTCAGACTGACAATAACAACATACTGAAAACACACTCACAGACAAACATACACACTCACATACACACACACACACACACGTGCTAACACATTCTGACACACTCACATACATACATACATTTGCTGACACACAGGAAGACAGTGACCATGGTGCTCCCTGCATCCTGACCAGCTATGAGGATTACACTGATGAAGATGATGGGAGCGATGAAGAGCGTGAGGGAGAGGACGCTGGCCTGCCACAGCTGAGGACCGTAGTCAGGCGGTGGGGGGGTGGGCAGGGGGTGGGAGGGCAGCAGAGTGGGGGATTGTGGGACAGGATGGAGCGCGGTAGATAGAACACATGCGTGTGCATGTGTGCATGTGTCTGTGTGAGTGCGTGACGGTGTGTGAGTGTGAAATGTGTGTATGAAGGCTAGGATGCCCCCCCAGTCTGGGACCAGCTAGCTAACGTTAGCCACATGTTGTGCCACTGCAAAGTAGCATGCACCAACAACACCATATCTCTGATGTTTGGATGCAAGGTAGGTAGTGAGCTTTGCGTGTCTGTGTTTGTGAGTATGGCAGAGTTAGAGGGACATGCAGGGGACACAGTTAAAGTTATGGACTGTGGGAAAGAGATGCTGACTTGAGCAAAATGTGCTGAGAGAGAAGGACAGAGGTAACAAATATTTAAAGTTTATTAAAAGGCTTGTAGTCAAGGTAAACTAAGGTAAGAGTTAGTAGCCGGAAAGAGAGAAAGACAGAAAGCAAGAGAGCTCGGGCTGTGTGTGTGTGTATCTGCGTTAAAGAGGTAGAGAAAGAAAGCGAGAAAGAGAGAGGCAGGTTTGTGTTCTGCTGTCTGATTTGATATTACAAGGTCTACAGGCAGCTTATTAGCAACATCTTTCTATTAAGTCCTGATACTTTAAATGTGAGAGCTAATAAATGTCCTTTCAGTTCATTTAGAGATCACCTCATTTTAAACTATCATATCTAACTGCAGACGTATTTTTGATATCTTTGGTATGTTGGTCTGTTACTTTAATTATCATTGAAAATGAGAACTTAATAGTTGGCTTTGGCCTACAGCTGATGATTTCTCTAATTATCTGTCTGCTGTTTTGTGATTGATCTTTAATTATTTGCCCAAATAGCATGCCAACCTGAAAATAAATCAATTTACAGTTACTTTAAATTTGTTTGGTTAGTTATTCTGCAGTTATTTTCTAAAAATATTCAAAATGATTAAAATCATTAAAAAAAGTATTTGTCCTATTTGCTGGTGAGGCCTCTGCTTACATATTATATTTCTGTTAAAGATTCCCAAAAGTTAAGGAAATATCCAGTGATATCAAGTGATACTTCAGGCAGGTCACAAAGTCAAGCTTAGCCGCAAACCCAACAGATCAGCTGATCTCAGTGCCAGCCCACATCAGTTGATGGCCTAAGTGATACACTCCTACACATCAGGATATCACACTTATGCAATTTCTTGCTTCTGCTGCGAAGTTGATTCTTTAGTTTTCTTTGTTATAAATTTTCCCAAATACATTGTATGCACCCAATAGGGTTTGTATG
>VUQR01009722.1:16832-40903 GCA_015108515.1 Hemichromis elongatus | reverse complement strand
ATCATATTTTAAAGTGTTATACCTTGAGATTTTCTATCCCATCTCATAATAACTGTCTTGCACTGTGAGGGAACATCCTATATTTTCCATGGTGTATGCTGAGATATGTTCAAACACCTGCAAGGGTGAAAATACTTCTCAGCAGAGCCGTATTCTAGCTATTGCTACAATTTTTTAGTTAATTCCTTTTTGTATGTTAAAGGCTTCAGACTTCATTATTAAATTATTACATTTGTCACCATTATACTTTGTTGTTGGTTACATAACACTAACCTGTGCTAAATGAATAAGCTTGGGCTAAAATTGGCAATCATAGTCTAACCAAGTACTCTGAAACAGTTGAGTGGAAAATCAACATATGAAATATTAACGCTCCACCCAAGAGCTTCAGGAGCAGTGCCTTTGATGTGGAGGAAGTGTTAGTACACTGTGCTGCATCTTTGAATAGTCATTACACACGCAGCTAACCCAAAAATGGCTTCATAAATGGGTCTGTACACTTGCCTAAATAGCACAGTGAAAAGTAGACGTGATCTTGAGAAAGGGGTTTAAGACACAGGAGAAGAAAATTATCAGTCATAATAGTTTTATTCTTAGTGGTGTTTGACTGTGAAAAACTTTGAGGCAGTTTATTTTTACAAAGAGATGTACGCTACTGCGATTTAAGAAGATGCAATAGGAGCCTTGGTCTTTGGAAGTATTTGTGTGTTTGTATGCTTGGCTTGGTTTTGTACAGTTCAGCACTTAGGCCATAATAAAGTGTATGGACTTCACTTCTGTCCTATTAGATCACCTCAGTATGACAGCCTGTTAGATAGAGGCAGGCCAGGAGACAACTGTTAGACTGGAGCTTTAGAGAAGGAGCCCGAGTCAACACGAGTGTGGGTGCAATAAGAGCTGTAGTTTTGTCCTCTGGGAGTAAATCTGGAGGGGGTGAAAACTGAGTGTATCCTGAGGATAAGAAGAAAGTTGCACGGTTAGTATGATGTTTCTGAGATTTTAGAAAAACTGTGTCGTTGTAGTAAAGCGTCCATCTTTCAGGTGCAGTCTTCTAAATACTGAGGCCGTGCACAGTATTTGCATTTGTTGTAAACGCTACAGAGAACTCAAGTTCACCGAATTCAAGTTTAGAAATATGAAGTCAATCTTAGATAGCTATAGATATTCAGAAAAAAATTGTTTTGTTATTGAATAATAGATTAGATGATTTTGTATTTTTAACGACAATACTGATATTTGGTGATATTGTAAAAATTTAAAATGTATTATCTATTTTTATTTTTATATTTCAAAATATATATTTCTTTCAAAATATTGAAACATAAAGAGATTTCCCTGATATTTGTCATGTGTAGTTATTTATTTGCTTGTTTACGCTTTGCCTGACCTTCATCAGATCAGCTGCTTGTTCTGTTTGACATTCCAAACATGTCTTACCAACACCAGAGGGCACATCTGGTGGTCAAACTATGCAATGTCAACACAAATCGGACATCGGTAATGCTATAACAAACAGTAGCATTGCAAATAGTAGCTTTTTCGGCTACTAGTTACAGGTTACATGTGCAAAGTTTGTTGGGCACTAAGTTTAAACACAACAACAGATTACATGAGCTTAATATTCAGTGAGCTTCACTTCACGTCATTCACTTTCCTAACGTACTAAAAGCCTTGAACAACGCTGAAAGATAAGAAAGTCCTTTACCAAACAGCCACTTGAACACAGTATACACGATAGAGCAGAAATCAGTCCTAGAAGTTATATTAGACTGGCATGGCATCATAAAAACTAGCCAGTCAGCCAAACATTAAGGAACTGCTACAATAGAAAAAATAGTGGTCAACTGATGATGCCACTGTACTGTATTCTTCTGCTACTAAATAATTGTAGTGCAATTGGTGCACAACTATATAGCCCACCCTTTCTTCATCTGGACTCTCTGTCATCTTAGAGGGTTTTTGTAAGATGAAAGCAGGACAGTGTCTAATGTTTTGTATACTCACTCCTAGCATGAGAAAGTCTGTTTTTTATTGTGCCCTAACCAAAAGTTGGCTGAAAAAAGCAAGGGAACAGCTGATCTGGTTGGGCTAGCCTTTAGCTTAGTCAGCAGCCTGGCCCACTAACAGCGCTTCTGCTTCCATCTGCACCATTTCCTACCTTTGCATCTCAAAATACCTTACAGTTGCATGGGACCAGTGACTGGTTATTACAGGCCACCTCAAGTTAACATCTAAAGCTAGCTAAAAGCAGGGGAGTATATTTTAAATACACGAGGCTGAACTATCGGCAATTGAACCTTGCAAGCAATGTGTCCATTTTGGATGTTATCTAAGTGCCTGAGAAGATAAATCAAAGTCACCTTAAGTAGGTCAGACATTTGAACACATTCAAAATAGATGAATGTGTTCCTCTCGTTTTTGCTGGAGACAATTCACTTGCTGAAGTCACTGTGAAGTCATACGAGGGAAATCTTCTGTAAACATATTTTAATTCTTAAGATCACATATTTTAGATTTAACATACATTAGTGACTAAACCGCAGCTAATGTTTACTTTACTGCATGCTCATTTTCATCACGAGGTTTACTCAGGTAGATTCCCAGTTCTCCTCTTAATGCTACTGATGCTTTCAGTAGTATAATTTTTGCGTAATATCCATGTTGTTCATAATAATCACATTTTTATCAAAGTCTATTGAAAATATATCAACAGTGTGAGTGCAGAAAATCATTTATAAGCTGTCATAATTGTTGTATAAGCTGAGAATGAGCAATTTCTTTGATACATGTATCCACTGATTTATTGATCGAGTAACATTTTGTTTAACCATGTGTTCTCTTGCTGCCTTTGTTGATAAATCCATGTGGTCATCAACTCTTCTCTAGAAATAATTGCTTTGTGCTTGATTCCAGTGAACTATTAGAGAGAGAGTGAGATGTGGGAGATAGAGAGCATGAAGGGATAGGAGAGAAGAGAGAAGGATGAAGGCACGTGTGTGTGTGCGAGAAGTTCCTTACGGCAGAGGATCCCCTGCTCTTTCATATCTCACCAAGCGTGACTAATGCCTGGCTTTACTCTGTGCACATACGCACGCACACACAGACAAACTAACACACAGACAAACTAACACACAGACATGTACTAGGATGCTGAATCTGCTCCCTATCTAGTCACGTTTTTTCTGGCTATGCAAGACTGGCTGACACACTAACACATGACAGTCTCAGTGTGCACGCCCGTCTTTCTGCTTCTGTGTGTGTCTGTGTATGTGCTCAGCGGGCTTTCTGCAGGCGCAGTCCTGGTACTGATAAGGAATGCTCAGCTCCTAATACTCAAACAGGCAGAAAGCCACACACTAATATAAAAAAAGGAACTATTTGATGTCTCTGTTCATTCATGCATTCATTCATTCAGAGGTGTTCCTTTGCCATGCAAAAATAAAAACACAGAATATAGGATTATGGCTGAGAATGTGTGCGCGCGAGTGCATAGGGCAGTAGCGGCAGTGTTGTGACAACAGTGTGAGCCAGAGCCTCTTCATGGTCTTAGCGCCTGACTGTTCAGACGCCTGTTTCTGAGGCATTTTTTTGCTAATTAGCAGGAAGATCTTAGCAAGCGCTGGAGAGAAAATGAAATATGCTGAAAGTCATGAGATCGAGTCAGGTCACAATGGTATTTAGTCCTTATGTAAATGAGGTTAAAACATGTAAGGGGGATGTAGAAGACAGGGCGCTTACATACACACAGCCTTGTCCATTTAAATTCTCAGAAATTAGCTGATATTGTTCTGTGCTCTCCTGTGCAAAGCAGCCACCCACTCACGGCCTCTAAACACAATATCCAGAATAGATTTAGCATCTTGATGCTGACCAAGATGGCAGTCAGCTGCAGGGTCAAATGTAGTGATAGTGCTTTGATGCTCTGGTGAGCCTTTGTCAGCAAATAGTTGTTAGAATTGGGTGTTCATGTATTGGTTCGTTTCTTGAATCAACTAATGTTTAGTCTGTTGAATTAGGAGTAGATCAGATCCTGAATAATTCATGGTAACTTTTTTTTAACAGTGTGCTCAAAACTGCAAAAACTGTCTAAATTTCTCTCTTGGGAAAGAAGTTTAATTAGCACTGTGGGCTGTGTAGTTACTGGTGTAGAGTCACAGTGGGAGCTCTACAATAAATCACACAGTCACACTTGTTCTTGTAGTTTACTAAGACATTGTATTGACATAGAGCATTATCCAAATGCCCAACCTAAAGCCATTTTGAACCCATCTACCCCAAACTATATGGTTATTTTTCTGGGTACCATCTTATTCATCACCAAAACTGTGACAAGAAGTTTAAGTCGATGGAAACTCTTAGTTCTTTCTCTTGACTGCCTAGCTAGACAATAAGTCAAAAGGTCAAATGTGATTTTGAGTAGGCTGTCTGTGTGAGTCTCTTGTGAGTCAGATTTGATTATTGTATTTTTATACTTGTAGATAAAATTACCCACTCACATTTTTGTGGCTTTCGGTACGTTATGACCTCAATGCAAGATATGGTGAGACAGAGCTAGAGAAAACAACACAACAAAGATCTGTGACAAGAAAACAAGTAAACGAAACAAGAGAAAATAAAGACAACTTAATATCTCTGTATGGATTCTTCATCATCCATGTCATGGAAGTCTTGCGAGTTTGAAAAAAAGAAGGCAACTGGACCTCTTTGAATTTTTGAAGGTGGTTTATTCCAAGGACAAAACACCCAAACACAAGCTAACAGCAATTTTCTGTCTTCTCAGATTGACCTAATCATAAATAATGCAAACCCAAAGAACCATAACTCAACATCAGTGTGATATTTCAGGCTAATGTTTAGTCCCAAAATTCAGGAACAGAGGTAAAGATTTAACTCTGAATAAATGTGTGGATTTAAGAATTTTTTATATTGAATCTTTTATTTTTTTGAACAAAACCAACAAAGCAAGTCAAAAGGAAAACAAAGCAACCACAACTACAAATAACTTACATCTAACTGCATGCAGTTAGCTGCCAAGTATTTTACCCTGGAAGAGCAACAAAGCTCTTAAAGGGGTTTTTCACACTGTATGCAATGCATTCTGACTTCAATTTAACACCAGGGTTTGGCTCAAGCTGCGAGTCCAAAGCCCATAATATATTATGTGGAACTAGATTCTATTTAGATTACTTGTTTTTGACTTGACTTGCTATATTAGCTGAAATTACTCTGTTATCGTGGCGTTGATACGATCAGAGGATTCAAGTTCCATTTGTCTTGAAGCTTTAAAACCCATTTGTGCCTCTTTATCAGTATCTTCTTTTTGCGGTTGGTTTAGATTTTTCAAAATTAATGAGGAATAAAGGATTTTACCCGGATCCATCTAATCAGTGTGCATCCCAGAAGGAGCGCGTCCCTTTTCTTGCTGCTCAGCTGGCTCAATTTTTACACGGTATACCTTATCTGTCATAGGTTCAAAAACTAGCAAAGGGCCTGGCATTCCTTCCCCACATTTCACCAACTCCCTCAGCTTTAATCTATCCAGTTAGGCAGAAAAACTATCAAATACTTAAAAAAAAAAAGATTAAAAAGAAGCCAGTGAGAGTGCGTGGGAATGTGGAATGAGACAAAGGAGAGAAACTCATAAGACTTTGTGTAGTGAGAGTCATAGATGTGGAAGGTAAAGAGCGATGACAAGTATAGAAAGAAACAGTTATTCCCTGAGGCAGTCAGTCTACTACTCACTGTCCTTATTCAGTTTTGCATCTTATTTTGCCTGAAAACTTCTGTTCCCTCCTCTGTGTGTGTTTGTGTGCTCATATGTACGATATGGAAAGCTCAGGAAACAATTACTCCCATGCTGAGTGTACACCTGGACTGGGACACGTGCTTACACACACAAACTGTACTAGAAAAACATCTCATTACACATGCATGTGCGCATGCACGCTTGTGCTCTGCTATGCTCTTTTATTCTGGTTGCGGATTTGCACTAATGCTTTCTTCTTTTCCAGCTTTACTGAAGCTTTTCTGCTTCTAAACTTATCTTCAAACTTAATCTCTTTCTTCCTCTTTTTCTTTTTTCTCCTCCTTTTATCCCATCCTACTATATTCCATCTCTCCAACCATTTCTGCCCTGTTGCTCCTGTGTTTTGGGGGGTCTTTCCTTGCTCTTCCTTGCTTTCCTTCTGGTCTCCCCCTCCTCGCATTTTCTTCCCTCCATTCTGACTGTAGAAGTATCGGTGTCAAGAAGAGGAAGGGGCATCACCAGGTGCCCCAAAACTCCACCATCATCCCTGCCATCATCACCAAATGGGAGTAGCCAGAGAACTGAGGGATGGAAGTACCCTGGGGAGGGATGGAGGGACCCTGGGTAGGGAGGGAGGAACCTGGAGGAGAGATGGAGGGGGCACTGGAACGATGGAGAGAGAAAGGGAACAGTCACTGGGGAGGGACGGCTCCCTCGGTCGCCACAATGACCTCCGGGGAGCGGAGCTGGTTCAGGTGGCGGAGCGCCAGCTATCTCAGATTCAACACGTTCATGGATATGTCACTCATACACACATCACGCCTGCTCAGGTAACTAACTCTGGCCGCATGCCTCTTTGACTCTGGCTCTACAGCACAGAAAAACATAGTGTCATACCTACAGCTAACACTATATATCCATGCATGATTACAGGCACAGAGTCAGTTGCTAATGCCTCAAATGACAGCCCAGGATTTTGTTGTGTTTGCAGTATCTGGATATTGAAAGTAAACTTAATGATGTAAGATTTTAAAGGGTATCGATAATGCTTTATTTTCTGTATTTATACTGTTAAAATGGTACAGGAGCATAAATGCTGCTTTTTTCATAGTTTTTTGTGCTCTTGAATCTGTATCAAAGGGTCACATCAGGGCGAGGGGTGGGTTTTGATTATCGATTTTTAGATTACAATCGATTCAATGGGTTTTTAAATATAAATTTATTTTTCCCGAAACGCCAGAATCTCAGGTTAAAAAAAACTTGAATAAAAATAAATGCAAGCAATCTAGTGACAAAGATCCTTGGGCAGGTTGTCATATTATAGAACTATAGAAAATAGAGATGCACCAGGTGGAAGCTGTGGCCCATTATAGTACTCAAGAAACAGGAAGGTCATATCTAAAAGGCTCATCTGAGCCTCACAGCTAAGTGAATTAAATGTACAGTTCAGGCATGCAGTGTGCTCACCACTTTTATGTGTGAATGTGTATAGACAAAACTAGGAGTGGGCGGTATAAACGCTATGAATTTTGCCAACGGTACAGATTTAGACTATAACGATTTACCGCGATAGCGCATGTTGATGGTGTCATCAAGCTGTGCCTGTTTCGGTCGAAAGCATCGCAGTGGCTGCAAATTGTGCCAGGCGAAGAGACAAAGCACGTTTTGGAATATGGGGAGCCAGAAACTGCACTTCCTCCACTTCCGTACCATTGTTCATTAATGTTGAATTCTCTCCCAGCTGCTCTATTCCCATGTTGTTGCAGTATATTAATGACTAACCTCGTATTGTGGATGGATTATCTCAGTTGTTCTCCTGACTGAAGTTTGGTACGTTTACAGCATCCTGCCGTGCGATTGCATTTGTCCCTAACCATCGGGAACCCTCACATTTAATTTTTATTGAGTGGAAAAAAGTTAGCGTTCATCCTCCAGCTTCACTGTTTATGTTATGCTAACATAGCTGTGTCGCTAGCGATCACGTAGTGCATCATTATATACCAGCTAGCCCAACTTCAGTAACCCTACAAACATCAAAGCTACTCTAGATGGCAAGAAATGAGCATCATGGGTCTCCTTTAATAACTTGGTATTATTGGGTATACGAAGGAGTGTTTTGTTGGATTGTTTTTTTCTTTTTTCCCAAGAAGTAACGTGTTGAAATTTGATTCCATAGTGTGGTTTAAATTCTGATCTCTGTGTGTTGTTAGTTTTAGGCCACAAAACCATTTTGATAAGGCGTAGGGAGTGAATGTGGCTCGTGTTAGTAAAATAAGCATATTCATCCTTCCAGCCCTAGTTTGTCTTTTCAGTATTTAACCAGGACCACAATATATTCCAAATGCTTTGAATTGCTTTAATATAAAAAAGATGTGTTATTCTACAGTTGCTATAAATGAATTTGGTTTTGAAAGAGCAGAAAACGTAGTAAACTGAAAGTCAAACCAATGTCTTGTTGTAAGTAACTGAACCCAAATATTTACAGCAAATAAACCTGTTTAATAAGGAACCGCCACATCCCTGCTATTAACCGACATTATCTAAATTGCAAGCAAGCAATTTATTTATATAGCACCTTCAGTACTCCCAGTTGAACACAAAGTGCTGTACACTTGACACGCCAGTAATGATGCATTAAATTAGGTAAGAAAAAAAATTAATAAAAAAAATAAGATGATAATTAAAATGACACTTAAAAAAATAAAATTAGCACAAATAGCAAAAAAGATAGTATAAAATGGTAATTACAATTACATTTAAAACTATAAAATCAGCACATTAGATTAAAACAATAAAATGTACAATTTTCTCTAAGATTTTAGAAATAAAAGACAACTTGGAGTTAGCCAATACAGTGTGGTCCAGGGCAGGTTTCCTAAGTAAGTGTTGTACTATTGCATGCCCAAAATTAGCAGGGACTACGCCAGATATTAAACTGCTGTTTATAACAGTAAAAGCAGCCTGGCCTACGCTTAAAAATCGTGGTGGGACAGGATCATTTGGGGAGCCAGAGGGCCTCAGGTGGCTGACTACATCCTCTAAATAAGAAAGAGTCACAGGCTCAAACTGGTTAAAGACAGCAGAGCAAGGGGTTGAGACAGAGGGGTCAGACTCAGAGGAAGAAATTAGAGCCCGCGTAGTTGCCATCTTCTCAATGAAAAAAGACACATAAAAATCATTAGACGGTTTATGAGAGGCCTCCAAACAGCCACTTTGTGGAGCATTTAAGACTAAGTCAGAACTAATGTAATATCTAATGATTTAATATTGCAATCTTATTGTTAATAGGGTGAAAATCCACAAAACATATAGAGATTTTAGTCTTATATGAGGTCTCATAACACTACCTTCTGTGTTTGGAGCTGGTAAATTTCTGTGGCGCTGGTCAAGGTGACGCAGACAGCAGAAAGGGGAACTTTTTCTCTGACTTCAAAATTAGATGGGCCTCTTTCGAAGGTACTTAGAAGTCACGGATACTGGCCTAAATTTGCTTCCATGCACAAAGTCTTTCTTTGTACCAGGAGAATACTTTTGCAGAACTGTGCATGCAGGGGATTCAGTCTAATGCTTGTCCCATTTTTTAGTAATGAGGCCCATTACTATCTCTGTTCTGCACTCACTCTGCGTCTGTCTGCCTCCCCCCCGCTTTGTCTTTCTTTCCTTTCTGACGCTCTATCGCTCTCACACACACTCATAATCGCACAGCGTAGCCTGGTAATCTTTTTATTTTGGTTGATTGGACTGTATCAGTCCACATATTAGTGCTCGCATCTCTGTACTCACACAGCTCTGAGAGCACATTGTCATGTATTCTCTAGTACACACACACACACACTTAATGTATATGCTATCGTATGTTGACTTTTTTCCTCTGCTCTGTATTGATGTTCTGTAAATTGTCAGCTTTACTGGTGTCTGGGAAATTATAATTACGGTCTTTTCATTTAGAATACAAAATTATATGCACATTGATAATGACAAATTGCTTCCTATCACATTGTAGTAAAGAATGTAGGGTCTTTTCACAAGGAAAAGCAGATTTTTATACTTCATCTTCACTTTTCTTAATTCCTTCTATTTTAACTTGGAGTCTCATTCCATCACTGTCCCCTCCCGCACTAATGCATCCTTTTAATATCCTGGCATGTGTGATTATTGGTTTATTTTAATAAATCAAGTCTTTATTTTGTCAGTAGTGGTACTGTGTGTGTCTGCGAGTAAGCTGCAGGAGCTCTCAGTGTTGGCAGCCAAAGATGAGGAGTATGAGTATTAGTGGGTGACACCCCACTAAGTCATTATATGCTGTAATCTGATTGTCTCTGCACTGACTCAGTTGTCAGTCAGCACAAGTTCAGTATTTGTCTGTTGGAAGATCTTTGGACCAAGCTGAAGCGCTTCATTTTGTCAGCATGAAGACACAGTTGTCATGGAGCTCCACCTTGTGGCTGCATGTTCCCTTCATGTCTCTTTACATTTAAAGCTTTTAAAGCTTTTTTAAAGTTGCTGTTGAGATTACACCAATTCTTCTGTTGGCAGTATTGACAATCATTAATTACTGCACGCCCCTGTAGATTTAACCAAATCATTTTGGGCTGTAGTTCTTGCTGCATGCCATCTGCACTTAAACTCATTCCCTGTGACCTTCTCTTATGACATTTATCTCCATTTACTTTATGGAGATGCCTTAGAGGTCTTGATATCCTGGCCCTTACCACAGCATGGCATCATTATCTACATTATCATCATTGCTTTTTACAGAGCAGTTTGTTCCAGCAGCTCATCACCTGTCTGTCTGTATAAAATCTGTGATGAGGAACTCGTGTGTGTATGTGTGTGTGTATTTGGATATTTGGTTTATTTTGAGAACTTCTCCTCTCCAAATGGTGAGTGTTCAGGCATGTGTGTGTGTGTGTGCATGACCACAGGTGCTGGATCTGGCTTCCTTGTGCATGACAGATGGAGCTGCCATCCTGTTCTCCCCATGTTCACCCCACCACCCCCCTCCACCTTTTTTTCCTTGTCTGCACACACGCACACACTTTTTTGTGTTTATTATCTCTGATTTATTAATAAAACATCTTTCCGTAAATATTCCAAGCTCAAAATGTATCACACCTCTTTTTCACCGTAATATTAAATCAAATAAACTTAGCACAAATAGTACAGAAATTTGTGTGTGGTGGGTTATTTCTTTGGTGTAACAGTGCTTCTGGGCAATAAATCATGCCAAAAATTTTCCCTTAAATTGAGCCACATTTTTAAGAACAATGAATGTTTGGATTGAGCAGCAGAATTGAGTGTCAGATTTTGACCGTGGAAAACTTGTCAGATCTTGTCTGTCAATGCCAAATGGCTAATTCTGTTTGGAGATTCTGGTGCCATGACTGGCCTTAACCATCAGGCCTTTTTGTGCTGGTGTCGGTAACTTGTGCACAAGAACCTGAACATGCGGAGGAATGTTTTGTTCAGCATTAAGTCCAGATTCTGCCTACGGAAGTTGGCTCATAGGGTCAAAGTCTCCCTTACGGCACCAAGGGTAAGAGGTTTTGGTAGAGGCAGTGTGATGGTGTGGGGCAGAAATCTTCCACAATGAAAAACACAAGGTGTGTTATTATTGGTAGCAATTTTATTGCAGAGATATTAAGAAGATGCTCTCCCAAGTCTGGGACCAAACTATGTCCTCCAAGATGACAACGCTTGCCCCCACAGAGGCGGGTTTATCATACTAACTGCAGCTTTATGAATGGAGAGGACAGAGCGGCCTGTCTGCAGGTCTAACCTCAACCCCATTGAAAACTTTTGGGCTCAGCTTGGACCTGCTGTTCGAGCACAGCCTCACTGGTTGACTTGGGACCAATGCTGGTCAAAGAATGGGATGACATCCCACAGCAGTATATGATCGAGCTGATGACCGGCATGAGGAGGAAGTGCCAGGCTTTTGTGGCTGTGTGTGGAAAGGTTTTCATTGGCACAACCCCCATACTAAGCGCCTTGAGGCGACTGTTGTTGTGATCTGGCGCTATATAAATAAAATTGAATTGAATTGAATACTCACCTCTGCTGCTCAACCCACAAATGCATTTTTCTTGTGAATTTGGCTCCATTTAAGGGGAAATAAACAGGCTTTCCAACAGCCTATGATTTTATAGCTAATAAATATTGTTACAACAAAGAAATAATCCACCAAACACAAATTTCCTTACTTTTTTGTTGTTGTTGTTTTCTCTCTTTGCACAACCATCATTAAGAAGGAAATATATTCTAGAAGTATATGTCGGTCTTACACCTGTGCAATTATCAGAGTGTGGTACACCTAAACATACTAGTTTGTTTGTGTGTCGAACTTTGTTGAGCTCATGTCTGTACATTGTAGGTAGAATCACCTGAGGTTCCCTTTGATGACGAGGCGTGGCCTCAACCAGAGGGAGAGAGGCTGAATGAAGTCCCAGCCCCACCTTTCTCCTCTCTCTATTCTCAAAGCCACGCCTACTACCAGGTAATCCTGGCATGCGTTCGTAGCTTCATTTGTTTGTGTTTTCGGTCGTTTCTCATCTGTTCCGATTAAATGAGCATGCCGGGGGGGGGGGTTGCGTTTCTGTGAGACACATCCGCAGAATGTTTTTGCTGCACTGGGTGAAATGCTAACAGTGCACAGAAACGTTGTAAGGTGTTCCATGTAGCATTTAAACATTAACAAAATGTTAGTAAGACAAAGTTAGTAGGGTACTCTGTGAGATCCCTGTGTGCAATTACTGCTAAAGTGCCAGAGGTCTAAGTAGCAGATGGCAGAAGGAATGAAAAGTGAACATGTTTATATTTTTAGAAAAAAGGGTCACAACTGGAGGGGAGGCAGTGTGGAGGGATGGGACAATTTTAATGTTGTCTGTAAGGAACAACATGACTCGGTCTGCAGAAAGAGTGACTTCTAAAGCGTTTCTTTGGTGGTAGTTATACCTTCTAACATAATTCATTTTACACTATACTCACTTTGCTGGCGTTGTAAAATGCTACATGTAGTACCTTTAGTACACAATGCTTATGGAACTTCTTTCTATATACTTTCACACAAAACCACGATATAATTTCTGTGCTGCATTAATCTCTTTAACCCACAACCAAAACATTGTGCAGTC
Source organism: Hemichromis elongatus (assembly GCA_015108515.1). Classification (NCBI taxonomy): domain Eukaryota; kingdom Metazoa; phylum Chordata; class Actinopteri; order Cichliformes; family Cichlidae; genus Hemichromis; species Hemichromis elongatus. The sequence continues at coordinate 28,024 of VUQR01009722.1, read as the reverse complement.
TGGTTTTGGTTTTGTTTCTGTAGACCATGTGAATACAGAGCTTGTGCACATTTAAAAAAAAAAATGTTTTAAATGTGTCTGTGATGGTGACCACTTGTGTTTTTCTGTACACATGGTCTTGCATGGATGTTGTGCGAGTACATGTAGTCTTCTGTGTAACTGTAGCATCGATATATAATGATGCTCTTTATGATAAAGTGTAGGTTCTAGCCCATGCCCTTTTATCTACCCTGTTTTATGACCCCCCCATGTTAAACTTGCTGTGTCTGTATGTTGTGTGCTTATTAGACCGCAGTTGGAGGAGGGCTGTCAAATCTCTAATTTTAGCTGCTTGTAGTGCATGTAGTTACAGTTTGTGAACTGCAGGGGGCAGAAGAGGCCTCCCAAAGTTCACAACTGTTCAGGGTTATGCCTTCACAAATTAATATCTGACTGAATTCAAACTGTTTAATAAAATTTGATGACTGAATATTGGGATAATGGAAATGCTTTTTATCAGTACTGACAAAGCTGCTCAGCAGTTTGACACTGAAGAGAGGGTAAGTGCAGTCGTATAATTGACTTTGCTTTAAAAAGTCACTGGCAAAATTTATATCTATTGCAGAGACTGAAAGCAGTGGAACAGTTAAAAGTGTTTTGTTTTCTGTGTTGAACACACAGACAGTAAGACATACATGGTGCACTCAGAAACTTCAGTGGCTCCTAGTCATTAAGCTAATGCAGATAATTAGGCAGGAAGTAAAGACAGAGAGGGCCAGTGAGTGGAAAAAATGGGATGAAGGGAGAATTATGGGCAGACGGACACAGAGCACAGATTTGTTGCTGGATGCTAATCAGGCTGTCAGTCAGCCAATTCATTCCTCTCCAAACAAACTCTTTCCTTTACAGTAATAGTAATTAACAGTGAGTAAGACCTCCGCTTGCTGCAATATTTCAGGGATGTTTGCTTCACTGTGCCGGTGCAACACATTTAACGCACAGCTGAAGTTTCCTGTGTCTACCTTTAGGGAAAGACGAGAGAAGTGTTTAATAGGACCACATCACAGAAGCAGCTTTTCCTTTCTGCTACATTCTCAAAAAGTTAGTTATTTAAGCATTTGGAGCTTACATATTCAACCCTTCCTATACTGCCACCCTCTTGTGTTCTGCTTAATTAACACTGATGTACTTTGCTCAGTGTTGGTACGCAGCCATGTAGCTGAGTGCAATTGCATCAGCCCACAAGGTAATTTAATTTTCTAAACTGCAGTCTTTCTCTAAAGGAGTGTGGAAAAATAGTGAGCCTGGCCACCTAGCTCATCATATCTGACTGAAAATAGCTGCTCGATGCTTGCTGGTCACAAGGAAATGAGAGATCTTTAAGTCCTTAAAGGCATTCAAGTGGAACTGTGCAGTATCAAAATTGTCATAATTTTGTTAGAACTAAATGATAGATCGACTTTATATATTAGTTAAAGCAGTTATGCACACGGCTTTTCTCTGTCTGCCTTTTGATACTAAGCAGGTATTGCTCTTTTAAAAAATGCCCCCTTGCTTTGTCACTATAAAAACAACACTGTAAACAATAACAGTCCAGTTTTTGGCCATTGAATCCAAACAAAAAGCTGAATGATGCTAAAAGGTTCTGAAGAGCTGAAGAGGGAAATTTGGTGAATTGACTTGTCACTATGACCATAACCTTGAGCTGATAGTTATTTGAATCGTAGTCATCGTCATATTGATTGTTGATGCTTTAAATCACAAACTGAGACTGTGCTGTGTAGCAAAGAAAAAGCCAATCCTGACCTCAGTCAGAAAAGCTTAAATATCTGTCTTGGCCTTTTGGGACTCTCCTTTTGCTTGGGTTTGTGCTTGTCTGTGCTATAGTGCTTTATGTCTATTCTTTTATACACCCAGCATTTATAAGGAAAGCTTGACATAGCTCTGCAAAATTCTCCTTACCAGAATCGAAGAGGATTCTAATGGAAGAGCTGGTGAGGAGCCAAAATGGTTAGGAACCACTACACTATAGATCTGTATGGCGTCTGCTTTACAGTCCTTCTGACTGCATCTGGGTCCCTTTATGGCTGCACACAATGTAAGACAATACATATTAGAGTTTTACAGAGAGCTAGAATACAAGCTGGCTAATGCAATGTGACAACAAACAGTGCAGAATTACATTTCAGGTGTCATTTCTGTGCCTGTGTTCCAAATGTATATTCATTCGTTACAGAACATGACAGTACTACTACAGGTCCTGTTAAGAGTTCAGAAAGCCTTAAAAAAGTCTGGGTTGCTGTGCTTACAGGGTCATACTGTCTAGAGTCTGTTAAGCTGGGACAGAAAATAGGTTTTAGGTCATTCAGGCAGATCAGTAGGAGAAAAATAATTTGTTAAAAAAAACAGTAAACACAGCATTTGTACACTAGGCTATCAATCACCAGCCTGGCCTACCTGTAGAGGACAGAATGGCAAATTTGGCTCTCTCAGCAGGCGAACATTAAACATGCATGATGTGTGCTTTTATTTAATTGGTTTTGAAATATTAATAGAGTTGGCATTCACTTGCTGACATTTGACTGGAGAGAGAGAGAGGGAAAAAGTGAAAGAGAGAGAGAGACACACACACACACACACATTAAGGGTTGTGATGGGACTGTGTGCTTCAGAAATAATGCTGTGTCAGCTGACGTGTGTGTGTGTTGTACTTTATGTTGTAGTAGGTGGTCGCAGAGAGACTGGTATGAGAAGGTGACTGGGGGAGTCTAATAATATGCCTCCAGCGTTAATTCATGCCTGCTATGAGGATAATGTACCTTTACTGATTGTTTGCACTATAGGCAACATGACTGATTTGGTGCTCCATGCTCTCTGATAGTTGGTAATGCAAGTGGCTCAGGTTCCATCAGTGTAGTGTTCTGCAGACATAGTTGTTTTAGAGTGTTTGTTTACCAGTAGGGATTTATCTAACATTATTAATGGTTGTGTTGTGTGAAGTGTTACATTTCTGGTATCAGCTTTTCTTTGTAAATGTTCTTAGACAATTAAAAACTTTTTCATAGATATACATTTTCCTTAAAGTCTGAGGTCTTTATTTTTCTCAACTGCAAAATGTGACAGGCCTATATTTCAAACAGGCGTGTACTCATGACCTCCGCTAAGATGTGTAATTAATCATATTAGGCAATTTTCCACAGCAGAAACTTGATTTTTAATTGCTGTATTATGCTGTTAATACAAACGCATCACTTACCGTTTCAAACTTAAAAACCCTTCAGCATTTCAGTGGAAGAAAACACCTCTTTTGTCACAGGTGCATATGCAACAAAGGCCCAATAGGAAAGAAAGGATGAGAGTCATAACGAGTGAGCGGGAATGCGTCAAATGAAACAAAGAGCATAAAAAAATAGGGATATAGAGAGTTTTTTTTAATTTAAAGCAGTATAAAACTACAATGTGTACTACAAGCATCCACTTTATATGATAAGCACCAGAAGTGTATCTGCTTTTTTTTTTGTAGATTGTAATTGGAGCTGCCTTTTATTTCTTTGTGATATATCTATATCTGAGCCCTGTTCATTTCACTACCAGTTCTTGTTTTTTAAAATGAGGAAATAAAGTTAGGTTAGCATAGTGCTACTTTAACTTAGCAATGTTAGAAAAAGGCACAACAGGAAAACACAAGTGTCTACTACAGAAAGATTTTGTGAGACTGCACTAGTGCCACAAAATTAACATCAACATGTTAACATGCTCACAGTGATAATCCTAAAAAGCTGAATTAGCAAGTATGATGTTCACTATTTTATTCTGGTGACTTAGCTTGCTGATATGAGCAAATTCGCAATAAGTGCAAAGTGTCATTTTGGCATCTTTAGTTCATGTACCCAGTATAATTTAGTTCTTGCTGACATCTAGGTCTGAAATCTAGGCTATAGAATGTAGCTTCCTGGCCTGAAAAACTAAAGAGTGTTCATAGTGTGGCTACCATGTTACTGACAAGAGGCTAATATTGGACTATACGGTTGAAAGGGACGTGTTTGTGAAAATTAAGATGGCACTTTCAAAATAATAGTGCCTTTACTTTTCTGTTTCCATCTTTCATATACAGTTTATATTATGTACCAGGCCCAATATGGGATCTCTGTTTTTAAATTGCTTTCTTTTTTTCTTTTTTCCTTTTTTTTTTGCTGTTTAATTGGTTTTAGGCACCAAAGCTGCTTAGCTATGTTTTAACTACTCCAAAAGTACTTAGTAGTATTCACAGAAGTCCCATGCAATTTAGGGCAATTCATGTCAGATTTAGAGCGACCCTCTATATTTTACACTTGGTCTACGATCCATCTTAGGCTCAGAAGAAGCCTAGCAAGAGATATCTGTTCAGATCTTAGGAAACAACACATTAGTCAGCCAGCACCAGGTGTATTTCAGGAGTCTCAAAGCTGTTACTATAGTTACAGTTCCCTAGGAAACACAGGAAGAGGCTGTGACAGGGGTCCCGCTCCACCTGTGGCTAATCCTCTAGGAGGCTAATGTTGCTGTGTAGGCTAGCTGTATACACCACAGATAGCAGTCCACATCACTTAGGATGAGTCGACTTTGTTGTACAAGGGTCAGCCTGACCTGTATACGCCCAGCTTTCGTTTGACCTTTGACCCAGATGTGCCAGCCAATTTGATGCATGCTAAAGCCTCTAGGCTTTCATGCCATGCTTCAGGGATGCTGTGAGGACACTTGTTAGCCTGCTTGTCTCGCCTCTCTCCTGTCTTCTCTTTTCTTTTATCTCAGTTGGTGCCCAGTAACAGCCTGTTGTTTTCCATTCTGGAGTCATGCTCCGTGTGTGTGTGTGCGCGTGTGTGTGTGCGTGCGCACGTGCACTAGAGAGTGAATGCGAGTGTGTGGGAGAGCTGTGTGCTGCAGTGTCTGGAAACAGCCTCAGGAGAAGATCTGTCTCTTTCTCACAAACATACACACACACACACACACACACACACGCATGCGTTAAAAAAGGCAACATCACCTCAAGCATGCATATGTACTTCAGCGCACACACTCCCTCTGGGAGCATACCTGTTATTACTGTGCCTTAGTGTCTCTCGTTTTCCAAGATTGTCTCCCTCCATCCCCCCACCAACTCTCACACACACACACACACACACAAAAACACACAGACACCTCAGCACACCTACACACAAACATTTATCTCGCTATCTGTCTAGCCAGTGCCAGCGCTCACTGTATTCTTTGGTGGCATTCAGCTATTTTCCACCTTGTCTCCTCCTCACATTGCAACAGGCATCTTTGCATATGTGTGTACATGTATGTGTGAGGGTGCGTGTGTATTTGGAGTGTGTGCTATGTGTGAGTGTACTGAGGGGGGTTCTGTTATTTCATTGGCTGGCTGGAATGTAGGGGCGTGGCTTGCACCAGTAATGATATCTAACAGTGGCAGAGAGAGGGAGAAAGAGAGCGAGAGAGAGAGAAGGGGCATCGGGTTGCAGCTCCAATAAAAGACTGGAAAAGACAATTTGCTGAAAGACAAGCGAGAGAGAGAGAGAAAGAGAGAGGGGAAGAAACACGTAGGGTGGGTGGGGGTTAGGTAGGAAAAAGAAAAGGAGACTGAATATTATACTGAGTAAGAGAGACGAGAAGAGAGAAAGAGACGGAGAAACAACAGAGATGTAGGAGAGAGGGGAGGAGAAAGAGAAGAGTTGCAGAATGATTCCAACCATCCACCTACTTCAGATGCTCTCCTCCTCGCCTGCATCGTTCCACCTCCCTCCTTTCATCCGTTCAGCCACCCATCACTCCCTCCCCTGCTCCTTCCATATTAAATGGGAGCACACACAGTGACAGCAGGGAGATTGACTGGTCATCTCCTTGGACTCAGAGAGAAGGCGGGAGGGAGGGAGACAGAGGTGGTGGGGTGGAGGAAAGACAGAGGGAAAGAGTGAACTCCCTTAAATAATCAATCTTCATATCCTTGTTTGCCTGGCCCATACACCCCCTCACTTCATCTTGTCTCTGAGGAGAGGCAAGAGCGCAGCTGAGGAGAGGAGATTTTGGACTTCCAGAGATGTGGATGTTGGATATTTCTCCTGGCTAGTAAGAAGATGGGATGATGGATCAGTTGACAGAGAACAAAAAAAGACTGGCAGATGGATCCATGGGTGGACAGATGCACAAAGAGCCTGAGAAACAGACTCACGCTTCAACTCTAAGTGGACCCTGTCTACCTGTCCTGCACTTTCTACCTCCTCCTCCTCCTCTTCATCTCTTCTTCCAACAGCTGCTCTGTTAATCCTGAGCTAAAGAAGATAAAAGGAATATTATTAAGAGAAAACTTCAAAAGAGGAGATAAAAATATCCACAAAAACCACATCATTTTCAGAAAGTGTTGCAAGAAAAAGGGAAGTTGGACTGTATATTTAGACAGGAGCACTGTGAGAGCGATGAGCGACACATGAGAGAGACTGGAGATGAAGCAGGGGAGAAGCGTGACGACCTGAACTCAATCTTGTCTGTCTAAAGGAAGATCCGACAGCAGAGACGATGAACTATATTTTTGGAAACAACACCCTGTACCCTCGCAGTTCGAGGGTAGGCGGGGCATCCGGGGGTCAAGGGGCTGGCCTAGGTATCAAACAGAAGCTGGGGCCCAAGCGGGGCTCCTCAGAGGAGCTGGCACCTCCCCACACCTCCTCCCCCTCCACCTCCTCTCCCGCCTCCTCCTCCCCCTCCACATCCTCCTCACGCTGGCAACAGCTCCTTATGTTCTTCTCTAGGAGGAATGCCTTTACTGACTGTATCACTGCAAGCCAGGTAACACACACACCTTACCCTGTGTGTGTATTCGCGCTTGTGTGTATGTGTGTGTGCGTTGTGCTTTAGGGTTGGTGGGAAGCATGAAACCTTACCTGAGTTTTTGTTGAGTTTGTGTGTGTGTGCATTGGGATAGCCATTATTTAGCAAACATTCTCCAGTTTCAGTTTCTTATCCAAAAAACAGGGAGGCGGTGAGGGGCAGTTTTAAACTGAAGCTGAATCAGCTCTCTGTTTATTGTAGAGATTTTGATAATGTTGTCATGGAAATGAGCCCTGGCATAGTGTACGAAACCCAGAGAGCCGGTGCGTTGCCATGGCAAAGCCATCATTTAGCTGAGCAGTCTCCTCACTGCAAGTCTACAGTGAAATGAAAATCTTAGCACTGAAGGTGTGTGTGACTGACCCGATGAAGGCATCACTGTCACCCCATGTGTCATGGTTGATTTTGGACGTTATTACAAAATGAGCCATAGGAACACTATGCGTGTTTGTGAATAGTATAAAAGTCAAATATATGTTACGTTTTTATTAAACTGACTTAATAGTACGTCATTTAGGGGCTGTGGTTGAGCCTGTGCTTTGAATGTAAGCAAAAGTAGACAACTTGGGCATCATCAGCTTCAGGGGACGATTAACATTCAGGTTCTAGAATTTTTGTAAGGATTCTTTACAGTTGTCAGATAGGATATACCGGGACATTTCTGGCCATATCGTCACAAATTCATATCAAATGTAAAAAAGAATACTTGTGAAAAACTGTGCACATTTTCTCAAGAATATATTATAAACTGATGCTGATTAGCTGTCCTGTCTGGATCTGAGGTCACACAAACAGAGGAGAGAACTTTCAGAGATATGTAGTCTCATACTGTTCTTGTTTGTATACTCATTTTCCTTTCTGTACTTATTCCCCTGGGTTTATACTTTATCTTTCTGGTTTCAAGCGACCTCTGAATACTTAAGTAAGTAGTAAGTAGAATATTTTGTGTTTTTTATGTTATCAGTGCAGTGTTAAGATAAACTAAATCACAATAAATAAATCATTGCTAGTTGGTTCCTAATGACTGGATTAATCTATAATTCTTATAGCTGCCTTATGGAGCATATACATCCTCTGTCTATCCATCCATCCATCCATCCTCTTCCACTTATCCAATTCAGGGTCATGGGGGGGGGGAGGTGCAGGCCGAAGCCTATCTGAGTTGACATGGGGAGCGGAAGGCAGATTGCGTCCTGGATAGAGCACCATCGTTAATTTAATCTTATATTACAATTGTTTTGCACATTTTTGTACCAAACAGTGTGAACACAGTTATTGCGGAGAATACAGTAAACTAGGCTGTACATTTAAGGCCAGACTGCCATTAACCCAGCTATAAACCTTGCTTTATGTCCAGTTAGCTGTCTCGTGCTTCACGGCTTTATTGAGTTTCCACATGCTGAGTCAATAATGCTCATGTAGCGTAGAAAGATGGATCAAATGTGAACATGCATGATGTACATTAGGATCTTCCAGATGTTGAAACAATTTGCAGCAGCAGACTGTGGTTATTTTCTATTTTGATTGTTCTCATCTTTTTTAAAGCACCATCTTTTCAAACCTTTTGTCTTCACAGTGTTATGCAATCTATTTTTTATCATTACATTATGCAAAAATATAAAGAGACATTTAGGCCATTCTCTACTTTGCATGACTGTTTTGGGTGTTGCTTGTTATTGATATCATTTTTTAAATGGCGGAAGCTGTTCCTTCCACATAGCATCTCTTGCAGAAATTAAACTAGTTTTCTGAGTGGTGCTCGAACCATCAGAACAGTAGGAAAGTGCTGCAGATGTGATGATGTGATTGACCATTAGTGAATCCTTTTACTGATACGGTATAACCAGCACATAAAAAACATCAGTGAAGTTTATCTTTAGCCAAACATAAAATAAAACATACATAAATAAATGTATGAATGCATGGATTCATACCTTAATTACAAGATTCCAGACCGATATGTAAAGTGTAGTTGCATGTGGAACCGTATCAAGCATCTGTTTTAGTATTTGATGTTTTGTGGTACTGTAGCATATTTGTTAGAGGAAGAATTTCATCATCAAGATTTAAAGAATAAATCTTTTTCTCTGCTTTAATGACAGAAATCACAATGAAGCATTTTCCTGTATCTTCTTGTTTTTTTCACAGCTAATTTCTTTCTGGGTTACAGAATAGTAAATGATGTCTGTACTGAATAAAAATATTATTGATCTGACACTGAATGGAAGGCGAGCCACTCTCTGTTCCACCCTGCAGCAGTTCAGATTTACAGCTCAGTCCATGAAAAAAGAAAAAAGTTAACCCACCCCCTTGCAATAATCATATTGGCCTGTGTTCTCCCAGGGTGTTACCATTTCCATGTCTCAGACACTTACTGCATGACTGATAGACCATTATGCTAAACACGCACTCACTAACACAAATCTCAGTCCCACAGAGAGAGTTTATGGATATAAATGTGGTACGATACATTTGAAACCCATGTCAATATGTTGTAACTTTCTACTGTCTCCAGGGGGCAGTGTTAAAAATATATGACCCAACCAGTTTTTTGATGCTCCTAACTTCTTGCTCTTTTGCTCTTCATAGTCTATATGAAGAGCAAAAGAGAGTTGAGGTAGAAGTGATCATATATAAAGAGTATCTCTGTAGTGGAGTGGAAGGACTTCTTATGTGTGCTTTTTCTATCTTTGATGATTTCCATGCACTTCTTCCTTTTCATGGTAAAATTATTCAATTCAATTCAGTTTTATTTATATAGCGCCAAATCACAACAAGAGTCGCCATAAAATGATATTGTAAGTTAGACTCTATAATAATAGATACAGAGAAAAAACCCAGCAATCAAACGACCCCCTATGAGCAAGCACTTTGGCGACAGTGGGAAGGAAAAACTCCCTTTTAACAGGAAAAACCTCTGTCAGAACCAGGCTCAGGGAGGGGCGGCCATCTGCTGTGACTGATTAGGGGTGAGTGAAGGAAGACAGGATAAAAGACATGCTGTGGAAGAGAGACAGAGATTAATAACAAGTATGATTCAGTGCAGAGAGGTCTATTAACATGGTGAGTTAGAAAAGTGACTGAAAAGGAAAAACTCAATGCATCATGGGAGTACCCCAGGAGCCTACACCTATTGCAGCATAGTCAAGAGAAGATTCAGGGTCACCTGATCAAGCCCTAACTATATGCTTTAGCAAAAAGGAGTGTTTTGTCACTTCCTTTTTTGATTATGCCAAAATGTTAACCAGCATTCAGCCCACACGTACTGTCATCTCTATAGGGCTATGCATTGCTGACCTTTTATAGGACTGCATCCCTGTAGCTCATGTACTGGTCTTTCTCTCTTTGGGACCATAAACCCCACATTAACTTGCAAGTGCTAATGGCCAGGGCCAGTTAAGATTTTGATAGTTTAGATTGTTGAGCTAAAAATAGACAAATGCACATTAATCTTTAATCAAATTGTTCAACACACATTGAATAGTGAACACTTTTGATAGTGTTATTGGCTTCCACACACAAAGGGTTAACCCTACTCTCCTAGAATGTTTTTGTTGTGGACATAAACAGCAGTCCTCTCTTTCACTGCCCCACCCTTTTCTTCTATAATTGATGAATGGTAAACAAGAGGTATGAAGGTCATACTAACTCTCTAGAAAGAGCTCTAAAAGCCTTAAAGAGGTGTTTAGTGGTCAAAGGAAATGGGTGTGGAGAGGGTTGGGCAGAGTAGGGAGACAGAGTGGGAGAGAGAGTAAGACACAGACGGAGACAGTTAGTGGCTGATTAGATATCTGATCCCAAAATCATAAACTATCCATCATAAAATGTTCATCTGAGCATACGGCGAATCAAGCGACAGAGTCTGACTGTAGGTCAGCTGGTCGATCATGTTAGCACTGTTTAGTTGTAATAGTCTAAATGTAAAGCATCAGCAGGAGAGGCAGCACGTTAGTTTTCTGTTTGGTTTCACATTGTCTGCAGTCTGTCAGATGTTCCCACTCAATAGGTGAGAAAAGTGTTTAAAAATGTATTTAATCACAGCAGATTCCAGTATTGTCACAAGCAAAAGGTGTAAACGAGAGAGTAACAAATTTACAGTTGTCTTTTTTTTTTTTTATTCTAAGAATGAGCTCTAAAAATATCATCTATAAATGTTGGTGATATTAACATGGAAAATGTGTGGGAGCTACATTATTAATACTCTAGCTATACTGCGTTTATGTACAGTACAGTTCAACCTACTCTCCCCAACACACACACGCACACACACACACACACACACACACACACACACACACACACACACACACACACACACACACACAGACAAAAACACACACACACAA
>VUQR01009722.1:0-16416 GCA_015108515.1 Hemichromis elongatus | reverse complement strand
CACCATAGCTGTGAATTTTCACCTCCCACACTCAGAATCTATACATCATGGTCTCATGGAAATAAAAAAGCACTTCAGTGCTGGAGTGTTGGGAGGATAATTTGCAATGCACATGCACTTAATTTGCAAAGTGAATAAATGAGAAATCATGAACTGTGAGACAGAAATGGTTCTTTATTCTTCTTCTGCCCTGATAGTGCTCTGCTCACATCATATGGAAACACACACTGGGGCAACTTGAAGGTTAAAAGCAATGACTTGGAAACATTAACGTGTTCAGACTTGCTCAGAAACCCTCGGGGCATCATGACTGACGTGTCCTGCCTGCTTTCTTTCATTGTGATCAGCTGCTACAAAGGAATCGTAAATGTTGTGAGATTCTGCAGAACAGAAGGAATTGAATTAACAAAGTAGCCTTGCTGTATTTGCATATTCCTTCTTTTATTATGGATGATAGTGCGGTGGTGATGTCATGAGTGGGTGTGGCTATAATGCAAGTGTTTACAGTCCGGACTGTCGTTGTGTGTCTTAACTAATGAGCACCGCCTCTGATGCTAGCCGACGCTGCAGGTGGCATCAACTGTTGTCATGGTGATACTGCTGCGCTGATCACCAATGGAAGAAATTTGGGTTTGTGTGTGTGTTTGTGTGTGCATGAGAGAGAGAGTTAAAGAGAAAAAGGAAAAAGTAGATGAACATTTGTATATAAACTCGCTATCTTTATATGTGATTTCTCACACACACACATACACACACGCACATTGTGTTGTGGCCATGAGTAGTGCAATGGATTTGCGCTGCTTGAGAGCGTGTGAGGTGTTGCGTCACCTTCTGTGAGTGGGATGAAGCTTGCATTTCAGCTCTCTCCCACACACACACACACACACACACAGACGTCTCCACACGCTCCCTCTCCATCAGTCTCCTACCTCCAGCCTGTTCTCTGGTTATGCTGATATAATCAGCACATATTAGACCACAAGCAATCACTTAATATGTCCACTAACTAATGAGACTGAACACAACATAATGATGTCTCCATACATCTTGTGTTATTACTTTGGGATGGTTTGACACTACAGGCGGCTTGACCTATTCACCACTACTTGAGAAATTCATAACTGGATATAAGTGGTGATTGTGATGTAAATCAGATGCCTTGCGAGTCGCTGCTTCATTAGAGCATCGGGTTTTCATTTTAGAGCAACAATGGCTGCTTGTGTATTATTATTACTACTACGCAGAATAATATTGGCACCTTTGTTATGCAGTCACACATGGATGTGCTGCAGTAAGTGACAGGCTCATTACTGTACACCATAAGGCACAGATTATAATTGGGAAAGCTATTGTTGCACAGAGAATATGAGCCAGCAAACAGCAAGCTTTGTCCCACGTTAATGATGCCATCCCTCTTGACTTGTAATTGTGCCTCCTTGTAGGACAATGAGTGTGCGTCTTGATTAAAATTAAAGTTTAATCCTGTGACAGAAATTAGCAGCAGCACCGCCAGTAGTGACCTCTCTGACAGTTTGTGCCTTTCATCAAGTATTTATGATCAAATCATTTATATCACTTTAGCAAATTGCCTCTGGAAAAATTGCTAAAACAGATATGAATATGCAGAGTCAGCAGGGAAGGGATTGGATTTTGGTACCAGAAGCTTTCTTGTAATTGTTTGTTTGTATTAGAGGGGGCTCTGGTTGCATGCAGGTAAACAGACCATATTAAGAGCAAAATAGGGATTGCATTTTGAGAAAGGTAATATGCAGAGAGACAGAAGAGGAACTAGTGATGTTTGCTGGCTCCTAGAAAGGTGCAAAATCTGGTTCCCAGATTGCAAATGAAATAACTTGTCCGTGGTAAAAATCAAGCCAAGGTTTCTCTCACTTTGAAGCATTATATTCAGCTAGTTCTTGGGTCTTGGGTTCAAATCCATCATCTGCATGGTGGATTTGGGGGCCTTTTTGTGTGGAGTTTGTGTATTCTCTGCATCTCTGTGTGGGTTCTCATTTGATACTCCAGCTTCCTCCCACAGTCCAAAGACATGCAGTTAGTGGGGTTAGATTAACTGGTGAATCTAAATTTCCCAAAGGTGTGAATGGTTCTCTGCCTCTCTGTATTAGCCCTACGACAGATTGGCGGCCTGTACGGGGTTGCTGCTTATTCTCCGATCTTTGGATCTGGCAGCACTTTAAAATGAGTGTGGCTGTGCTAGAGTAATAAATGTATTCAAAAGGAACTAATGAGTAAAAGTTTTTTTAACACCCACAGTTTTAAGTCACTTTTTTGTTGCACTGCTGTAAGGACTCCATCATCTTCATCTCTGCCAGGATTAGGCAGAGTGCCTAGAGACAGAAAACAGAGTTTGTAATTAAGTCATGGAGGAAGAGATCAGCATCCTGGCAGTCACCGTGGGCACCCTGATAGACAAAGAAAGAAAGTGTCAGTTACAGACACTGTAACTGACACCGAGACCACTCTCTTAACAGACAATACCATTACAGCATGTATTACTTCACTCTGATCTCTGGCTCACAGTTGGAGTAGAGGCACAGGCAGTCTAGTCAACAGAAGCTATGGTTTCACCAGTGTGTATGAGTGACACAGATAGATGGGGAAATAGAGCGCTGTGAACACCACGGCGAATGAGCCTGTCAGTGGTTGTTGATTCAGGAAACGATCGTACCCAACATCCCCACAAGTAGGAACACTTCCTGAGGTCAACAACTAGAGGAGGAGGAGGAGGCGTCTATGACAGTACAGAAGACTCGGCCCTGCTCCCGTTGACCCCACTACTGTCCTATTATCGCGTGTTATCCCACTTGTAGTATTTATGATAAGGAGCAGTGGCATGGGATTGGAAATAAGTCATATTGCAGCAAACAAATCCTATAGATTCACATTAGCTTAAGTTAAATCTTCAGGACTGTAATAATCCCATTATGTTATGATAAAGGCCACACTGTGGGTACAACGTGCTTACAGTGTTTCTGAGTCAGACTGGGCATTAAACACGATTGTCGATTCAGAATGAAGACTGGTAGCTAGATGTTTTAAATAGGAATGCACAGACTCTGAATCTGTGGGGTTTTTGTTTGGTTGTTTTGGTTATTTATTTACATTAAGGGAAGCAATTTGATCCATATGAGAAATAAGCGACACAAGTAGTATATATTGCTGATCAGTTTCTTTATGGAAATAAGACTGTTTTGCTTTAGGTGGCATACACGTGTGTCAATGCCTGTATACTCTGTGCACTACTGCCACGACTGCAGTCCGATTCTGTGGGAAACACTGAGCGGAATCTTTGAACATTAACAGCATTGACGAACAGCATTTATGTGTCACAGCATAAGCACAACATGACATCTTATTTGCTGACATTATGATATCAGTCAACAGATACATATATGGCCGGTAAACAGGGACATCCGTTTCAAGTTATATTAGATTTTTATATGAATAAATTCATTTTGTTCGCTGTCAATTTCTTGAATTTTAGCTAAATAAGCTGTTAGATCTCAGGGAGCCATTTACTGTAGAATATTTGTGCTCTATTGAATTTTTGGCTTTGTCTGCCAAGCTTGATCTCCTATTTGTCTCATTTAGTTAAGGATAGTTTTAAATATTATAATTTTACATACAGACAACATTTAAATCTTTAATAGTAAAAGCTTTTGATTTCTTAATATTTCAAAGCTTTCCAGCTCCACCCCAAAGCACATCTCTGCTCTAGTCATAGCAGACTCTGTAAATTAATACTGAATTTTGCTGCCGGTGTGTGAAATATGATAATGAAGATCTCAGGCTGCAGCCTCACATGTCTGATCACCCAGTGGATCCGTGGAGACCACATCTACTGTTGGTCCCTTTAGAAGCTTTACGTGTGGATCGTGTTAGAGCATCTGCAGCCATTACTCAGTCGTTTTGTGTCTGTTTAGAAAAGTCAATGACGTGAGATATAGTAAGCAAATTTGTTAACAGGAAATGCATTTTAAATGCTGTTAGAGCTGGTGCCAGTGCTAATTAGACTGTGCACTTCTTGAACTCTTCAGGCACTATAATTACACTGAAAATGTATTTTACATCCTTTACCGTAATATCTGGATTCACAAAATTCGTAATGTACCATCAGTTTCAATTAAGATAAAGCGATTCCAAGATGAAACCAAGCACTCAACAACAGACGCTACAAAATACTGCAAAATGTAACATTTTGTGGCATAGGAAAATTGGACAGCATTCCATGCTGGTGGATTATTATGAGAATTATTTTGCTCACCTAAGAGTTGTTAAGTTAAATTAAAGTTAAATTTTTTGAGGTGTGGGGCCTCAGCATCTGAGTGTGACACTAAATGTAAGTCAGTACTTATGACATCACCTTCATCGTATCTGTGTGCATGCATTCTAGCCTCCCCTCAGTTATCCTTCTGTCTGTGGAGTCTGAGGCCTCCTGCTGGTGACATCTAGGATTACAGCTTAGTCTCCAATCTAAACAGAGTGGAGTTTATTGATTTTAGTTAATTGTTTTCGGAAGTCTGTTCTGCAAATCCTCTCAGCCTCCAGCCAAGATGCTGTCTCCTGTCACATGTCTGTTTTTGCTGTCAAACACTTGATCCTTGCTGACAGCTCTTGATGTGGTCAGTTTTTGGCGTTTAAGTAGTAAAACATGTTGCTTGAGTGAAGCGTGAAGAAGCAAAAAGGACGTGGAGCACCTCTTCACTTTTTACAGGAAAGGAAGGATTGTGGGGATTCAGTGCTTTGAACATGAGTTTGTCTGTGTGTGTGAGAGGGAATGTGTTTGCATCTGTAATAGAAAAATTTATATCTATTTCAGTAATTGCATGGAGTAGAAAATGTTTTATACTCAGCAAACAAGGTTGTTTTTTTCTCCTGGTCATTCTGACCCACAAGAGAAAATAAGTACTCAATTAAACCGGTGTGCAGAATCGATGGTGTAATGTTGGCTGAGTTATTTATTTCCTAATGTGTTTCTGTGAAATAAATAAATAAATAAAATTAAAAAATTACACAGTGGTGTCAAATTAGAGTGGGGGTAGAAAGCTAAGTAGAGCTTGACATAGTGTAGGCAGGCTGAGTCAGATGATTTCTAATAAAAAGAATTGTGGGTGCAGTGTCACGTTTGTCCCACCTTTGGTACTGATGGAGTAATCACAGCAGGAACTAGAACCTGACTGACAGATCATACTTCTCTCATGACATTTGAGCTTAATCCACACTGCAGGATTGTGGATTAAGCTCTAAGATGTGAAATATCTTATTCTCACAACCTTGTTTCTTTTCCTTGTCTGCACTCTCCACCCCATCCCTGTATTTTCAACAGCAGCCTCCACCCCTTCCTACCCCGCCCTCTAGCACTATATTAGTGCTGGCTTCATTTGGCGCTGCAATGCTAACAGCATATTCTTCTTGCTCATCCTCTTCTGACTGTGCGCTTAGCCTGCAGCGCTAGCAGTACTTTACACAGGGAACACACACACGCACTTGGCCACTACACCAGGCTTTCTCTCTGCCACCCTCGCCCTCTGTCCATCTCTGTGATCTCCACATGGGTGCTGCTTTTTAATGTGCCTTTTCTCT
Source organism: Hemichromis elongatus (assembly GCA_015108515.1). NCBI lineage: Eukaryota > Metazoa > Chordata > Actinopteri > Cichliformes > Cichlidae > Hemichromis > Hemichromis elongatus. Next base: position 10,812 of record VUQR01009722.1, on the reverse strand, counting down.
ATTTGCCTCTCTTTCGCTTATCAGCTTGGTTTGGGGCCAGTTGTGCTATATATTGGCTGACATTATAAAGACATCAAGCTCATAGCTACAACCAGATAGGTGTATGTGTGTGTGTGTGCATTTCTCTAGCTCCAATGGCAGATCCTGTTCTTTCCTAAATACCAGCTGTAGGCTGCCAGAAGCTATATTTAAACTGATCTGGAAAAAAAATACGCCTTTTGTGCACAGGCTCAACCGATAGCGGTAGGCTTTTTTAGTCATATTTATGCATCTACTTAAATGTGAATTAAGGATGTGAATTTATTGATTTTTTTTTAAGCGTTGCCAAGGTTTTAACCCAAATCAGTTGATAGTATGAATTCCTGCTGGTTATCTAACCAAGTAAATCTAAGTTTGTTAAAAAGACGGACATTTTTCTAAAAATGTAAACTGCAAGTTCTTCAATAACCTTGAATATCTCCATGTTTTATGGGATATAATGTTGCATAGATATATAAAGACCTAACGTGTACCATCTGAACAAGAAGAAAACAAAAGAAGTGTCAAGTGTATACTTTACTAAGATTATACTGGTCTTGGTGTTCTTTCACAGTTAGAAACAAGCCGATTTATCTCCAACTTTCCTCACCTCCTCATAATGAAAAAGTTTGAACAGCAGATGATAGTGCTTCTGTGTTTCCAGCCAGAGCTGTGTCCCTGAGATGACCCCCTAAATGACATCATATGGAGCCAAGAATAGAAAAAAGAAAAAAAAACCTGTCTGAAACCGTCACAAAACAATGAACAAACAAAGTTTTAGCACACTAAAATAACCAGTATAGTCCTAGTGAAAAGGCTGATAAAGAAAAGACCCACCAGAACAAATATCTTTTTCGCCTTGTTATTTGCATCTAATTACTTCTGAGTTTATTTTATATGATCATCAACCAAATTTTAATATTAGACAAAGAAACTTCAGTAAATACAAACTTTTTGGAATGATCTTTTTTTTGATCATTGATCACTTATTAAGGGAAGAAACTTATCCAAACCTACCTGGTCCTGTGTAAAAATGTATTTGCCCCCTAAGCCTATAAAACTGGTTGTGCCACCCTTGGCAGCAAGAACTGTGACTTTGTGATAACTGGCATCTTTCACGTCACTGTTGAGGAATTTTGGCCCATTCTTCTTTGCTAAATTGTTTTAATCCAGTCACATATAAGCATTTTGGAGCTGGACATTTTCCTTGAGGATTTTCTGGAATGGGACAAATACTTTTTTGTAGCACTGTATGAAAGAAAAAAATACAGAACACAATTTAGATGTATTAAGTTTTCATACCTGTCCACAACAGTAACAGATCAAAGGCGTAACTTCTGCCATAGATAGATTATTAAAAAGATTTTAAAAATTTGTTTTTCATGTACCAGACTGGATCAAGTCACCATTTAGTCAAACTGTGCTTCACCTTGAGCCTTGACTTTGCATGTGTATGTGCATGGTGGAGCCCGGAAACATATAATAAGCAACCACATCATGATTCACAAAGAGACAGTGAAGTAGGCCAAGGCATACACACCAAAATGCGCTTGCAAACACTGCATTCCAGCTGACCCGGCCTATCTTGAGATGCTTTAAAAGAGCAAGACAAAGGTTGATGGAAGCAACCGCAGTCCACCAATCAAAGCACAAGCACTCCCTTCTTTGTACACGCACACATACACTCTGAGCGCTGTCCTCGGCTGCCTATCGATTAGTTATGCCTGGCTGCTGTCATGTGCAGGAGTCCGGGGAAGCCCCCTAATTGGCTAGTCCGGGAAAGGGAGAGAATGAGCAAGAGAGTGAGTTGGGGACAGAGAGAGAAAGAGAGAGAGGGGTGGATGCTGAGGGGAAGAGGCAGCATAGAAAGATGAGAGCAGCTGAGGGATGTGGCTAATATCAATTTATCATAACATAAAAACAAGACAAGATGAGAGAAGGAAGATGATGAGAACTCTTTCAGACCTTTTTTTAAATTTCTGCTGGATGGAAAGAATGACCATAAATCTTTGGAGAAAAGAGAAACGCAATGCTTTTTGGACTACACAAATGTGATGAATGCTGAGGGGCCAACACTTTTGATCCAAAACTGGAGTGTGCTATAGGTGGATAATGTGAATTACTCTTGACTGAGGACTGGAGTGGAGACTAACAACAGGAGTGAGAAATCTTCTATTGGAGCACAGTCTACAGAAACAGAGCAGGACTGGAAGGAGTGGTCAACTTGTCCGAGTGGTTTTCCTGTTTTATTTTTGGGATCCTACTTTATTATCCTACTGCTACCATACCACTGAGAGATGGTGAGAGTGTTAAAAATTGTAATAAAGGAGGATGGTTTGCTTTCACAACTAATTCACACTCAAATCCATAAGGGAGAAGAAACACGAGTAAGGTTGCCTAAAGAAGAGGGATTACTTTGTGATTTTCTTATATTCTGGTGAGATTTACATATTGACATACGAGAAAAAAGGGCTGAAATACCTACTTTGTACTGGATGCAGAGAGGGATTGGTTGTTCTTGAGAGGCATGACCTACATTATTCAGACAGAAGTGATGGTGAGGAGCTTCTATCGTTTGTCCTGTCAGTAAAGGAGAGAGTGTGGTAAGTGAGAGATTAAAAAAGCATAAAGAAGACAGAGAGGATTCCTTTGTGTTTTTATGAATCTTTGTCAGTATGAACACTTATTTCCACAGCCATGAATTTTGTTGTAGCCCTAAAAAGCCCAGCGGTGGCACCACGAAGGGCAAATCTGGCAAAGGGAAGGCCAAGTCGAGCAAGAGCCACTCTCACTCGAAGCATAACCAGAATTTATTGCAAGTACAGACACCGAATAACCAACTGCAATCTTCGCCACGACACTCACCAAAGCGCCACCCCCATTCACCAAAGCCAAAGCAACGCCATCCACCAAAACAGCTCACTCCGTCTCCCTCTCCCAGCTACTACCACATAGCGCCCCCGTCTTTCAGTCATCAGCTAGGTCCACCATCACCAACTTGCCATCTGGCTCCACAGTCCCCAAACAACCTATTTCATTCGCCAAGCCACCATCAGCTTCACCTACCACAAGGCCACTGTCACTCTCCCAACGACCACCTGCTTCACCTTTCTGCGAGTCATCATCAGCTGCAGCATCATTCTCACAACAAGTATCACCCACCGGCCTCGCCCAGTCACATGCTCTCTTCGCATTCGACTCATCAAATCTACCACCAGCAGCAGCAGCTCCACTCCCCCAGTCATAACTCACTGTTCCAGCAGTACCAGCACCACCACCACAACTGCCCCTCTCCTCTTCCTCATGCTTCCCAGTCGCTTTCTATCCATCCTTTTCACTCTCCACAGCTCCCCTTGTATTCCGGGCTGGGGGGTAATGGGTGGAGCACACTTCCTACCAACCTCGCCAACAGGGGCTGTAGAGGGAAGTTTCCCAACCTTAGGGACAGCGTGAAAAAGAGTCCCATAAAGAGCAAAGGCAAAACAGGAGGCAGGCTGTGGCCAAATGACACGTATATCTGGACCGCACACTCAATGGAGACACCCCCACATGTGCCACTTATACACCACTTCCCACGAATACAAGCCCAAGTACAGGTAGGTTATGGGTGGAAGTATGTCAGACGAGGACAGCGATAAACTGCTGATCAAAAGGTGGGAACAGTGTTATTTCCCATCTATCTCTACCGAGTGAGATGCTGATACCAGACACAGTTTTCAGTTATGCATTGTGCAGATGCACTTGTGGTGGGTCTTGCCTGTTATTAGTGTTAAATGAAGTCATGAATAAATACTTTTCCCTTTTTTTAATAAGCAGTCGAGCGAATGATTGATTATAAAGCCTCAAGGAAAATTAATCACTATTTTAATCCTCAAAATTTCAATGGGTGTAGAAGTAAATATAGACTTGGAATCGAGAACTAGGTGGATTTATTGGTATTGAAGGGGAAAGATTGAAAGGGCCACGTGTCGTCCATTTTTATCTTTTGATAAGTTAACCTCATATTTAACTAAAAGAAAATCTGTATTATTTCTTTGAATACATATCTCAAATTACCATAACAAATACTTCTATACTTCCAGCCATTTTATTGGCCACTAAATTTTGGGTAAATTGTTTTCTTAATGTTTGTACAAAGATCTTCAAATGAAAGGCTACACACTTATATAGGGGTGTATGAGAGAAAAAAGGGAAAAAACACATGCCAGTAGAGAACTAGACATTCAGTGATTTTATACAGGACATTGTGTCCTTTACTGACATAACATCTGATAAGAGCTTCAATTGTATGGAAATAATAGCATTGATTACTATGTTCAAAGTACCGCTAGAATCAATAAACGACTGGCTACATTAGTCCCTAAAAGAAAGATGGAACAGTGAGCAAGGAAAAAGTGTAATTTGTGACAACAGCCTCCTTCAGACTTATAGTATTGCTATCTAATTGGAGGTCTACAAATACATTGGCTGCTAAAAGCAATGTCCAAGTGTTTTACTTATATCTGACCACAGTGTTATGGACAATTTAGAAGCATAAGGTCACTACAGTATTGCTGCCGTTATCTTGAAGCCTCGAGTGCTTTGCTGATGTTTTTCCACACAAAACTGCACTCTGGGATGTCAAATAAATTGTAATATATTCATAGCTTGTCTCTCTTTTACTCTGAGGGATACTGGAAGTCATTTAGAAAGACAGAGAAAACAGATTTAGAGTAAATGAAAGGTTTCAAAATAAAGCCTGCAGTCAATGGGACAGCACTGAACGATGATGGGCACAGTGTAAGAGCGATTCCCAGTAATACAATCAAAAGAGCACAGCCATCCATGTGTAACAGGAAATGTGTTGTATTATATAAACTCTACAGAGATGAAGAATAGTAAAGGAAATGAACATAACAGTGGAGCTGTCTATTACTTGTTATAGTTATTGTGGACATGGCGATCACAGCGTTAGAAGGTAGTGATGGTGTGATTAAAGTGTTGTTCTGAGTAGATGGTCATGCTCTGTCTGATTAAGTTGACTAATGACTTTTTCTTTTTTCACTTTGGCCTTTGTATTTTTTTTGCACATTCTGCCTATGCGATTGAATGTGTCACACTGCTGTGACTGATTGTTTGGCTGCTGCTGCACATCATTAGATGCTATAGGATTCTTGATTTCTGTTTATCCAATCATGAGTCATCTGCTAATTAATAATTACATTGATGGTTAGAATTTGATAAAAGCCTGCTACACTAATGGAAAATCATTTCCCAATGTCTGCACACACACACACACACAGACCTCCTTCAGGACCTAATCACTTGTATGTCTCTCTGTGTGATAAGACAAACCTGGGATAGTCTGGATCTCTCTCTAAGCTGTCCTGTGCTGGACTGAACCAAGCCATAATGCCATGATAACACAGCTGGTGTAACACCTGTTATGTAACGGCTGACAATCACTTGCACAGGACAACAAAACACTGTCTGGATACGGATGCTTCGTGTGTCTGTGTATGTGTGCACCGAGTGCTTGTTTATATTTGCACATTTGTACTTTTGGCCTTTTCATGTAACACAACTCTATCCTCACACACTCAGACACACACACACACACACAAACTCAAATAAGTATTTATGTTACATAAGGGTGCAGTCTGACATGGCGTGTCAATGGAATCACCACCGGAGTGACAGACTGGATTTGTCGCTTTATGAATGGTGCGCACAAATAGACAAAGACACACATACGCAGAGCTTGTCTGCATTGTGCAATACTTTTCCTGCGCAGAGGAAGCCACATAAGGTTTAGGCAAAGCAGTGGACTAGTATGCGTAGTGGAATAAATGTCATTCTGTGGTAATAGGTCCTAACAGCTTACAGTAGCTTCCGAGGTAACTCCATCAGTGTGTTGCAGTGTCTGAGACTACATTTCTATTAGACTATTAGAATAAACAATTAACTGGCTATCTTTGTTTGCATTAACAGAGTAAGCCTACACTAAAATTACAGTGACAAATGAGTTTTGGCTAATGAATCTGGCCACCGCTCTGACCACCACACCCAACCACTGGGAAAGCCCACAGGGGGGGCTATTCATATACTCAGAACTGGAGTTACATACAGTGAGGGGTTTTTTTTTTTTAGGAGAACTTTTTCACTGATTGATTTTTCTGCCACCATTATTCCCACACACTGACACATTTTGACAATGCAGCCATCCTTTTAAATCATAATCATCATATTAGCTTTTAAACATAAAAAAACAACTTTAGCAACTTTCCAAGATTACTTTTTGTCAGTTGAGGCTTTCGTAAAAGCGATAACTTGAAGTGATTGTTTTGAAATCAGGAATTTTAGCCTACTCTTTATAATGTTGCTTCAGTTCATTGAGGTTTTCAGGCATTCATTTATGCACAGCTCTCTTAAGGTCCTGCCACAGCATTTCAGTCAGTTTAAGGTGTGGGCTTTGGCTGGACCATTGCAACACCTTGACTCTTTCCTTTTTTAGCCACTTTCTTGTTCACTTGCTGCTTGGGATAGTTTTCGGGATTATTGTCCTGTTGCATGACCTAGTTCTGACCAAGCTTTAGCTGCTGGACAGATTGCTTCACATTTTACTCTAGAATACTTATACGTATACAGAGAACTTAATGACTACATAATGCCCAGGTCCTGTGGCTGCAAAACAAGCCCAAACCATTATTTTTCCATCACTGTGCTTGGCTGTAGGTGTGAGGTGTTTGTGCTGATATGTTGTGTTTGGCTTTCATCAAACATGGCCAAACATCTCCACTTTGGTTCTGTCATTCCAAAGGACATTGTTCCAGATGTCTTTACGATTTGTTCTGATGCATCTTTGTAAACCTAAGCTGTGCTGCCATGTTTATCGACACAAGGCGTTCTCCTGGAAACCTTTAAAACAATTCATACTTGTTTAGTCTTTATCTAATTGTGCTCTAGTGAACTTTAACATTTAAAAGTCTAATTGAAGCTCACAGAATTGTAGAACCAAGTGCATTTGATTCCACTCAACGCCCCCCCCCCAATAAAATCAGTCCCCATGACTCTGTTATAGGTTGTAGTGTCAATGTTGTGTGCATTTGTTTGGGTTCTAAAGTTATTATGTTTTTCATGATTTTTTTTTTTGTTTGTTTGTTTGTTTGCTGCTGGTTGTAGTGATCTATAGTGCTTTTCTATGGCTTTTAAGGCTGTCTCAGCTCTCTTTGAAAAGCAGCAAACTTGAGAGATCCTATTTTTTCCTTTAGGTATACATCAACATTAAAGTAAAGTTTTCCTAAATCAAATGACAGTCAGTCATAAATACAGGTCCTCTTACACCCTGCTGTGTCCCACCCTCCTTGTCTCTGTCTCTCTCTGAACCTTTCTCCACTTTTCTTCTCATGCTGTTGTTTTTGGGTTTTTTTTTGTTTTTTTGTCTTTTTAAAATATCCTGTGTCCTGTTTGTTGTCCAGCAGGCGGATTTCACTCCTCCCACCATACCTATAATCCTCCACACACCACACTACCCCCTTCTGTTCCCTTGTGGGATCAAGCATCCAGCCAGCTTGACTGACAGTTGCACATGTGGCAGTGAGAGAGAGGGGGTGGGGTGGGGGTGATGGAACAGGGTGTATGAGAGGTAGAGATTAGTGGAGAGATAGATGCGGTTGCTGCTCTGATGCATGTTCATGGTTTGAAGGCATGGCAGCCTGTTTGGTTCTCTTGCTTGTTTGATGCTTGTTTAACTTGTTAGTTTGGGAACTTTTTTTGGTGACAGAACAAGAAGTGGAGTTGTTAAATGGATTGGCACGCTGAACGCTTGGGTGTTTGAGAAGTCTAGAGCTGGTGCTAAAGGTGGACTTCAGAGCACTAGATACTCTCTGGAGAGAAAGTAAGAGGAGACAAGGGAACAGGAGTCAGTAGGTTGGAAATGGGAAAAAAAAAAAGGTGTTCGTGTTCTTACAAAATGACAAAAAAGACACCCTGTAGGTATTAGTGAGTTTCCTGCCTTTTGCTTTGCTTGTGATTGGTAAATAGGAAATGGAAACCAGTGATAATCTGCAGCTGCCACAACCCTAGCACAGATCGCTCCAATCCTGTTCTCTAGGAGACCGGGAAGAAAGAGGAGGCTGAATTTGGGTGCAGAAGAAAGGAATTAACACTTGCTGTGGAGTGCAGTGTGCACATGGGAGTAAAAAGGAGATTGCAGTCGTTGGATTTATACAAAGCAGATGGATCTGGGAAGTTGACTTAATTTAAGAGATTAAATACGGATGACCTACAATAGGATGGTGGTGTAAAGTACTGTGCAGCAGTGTACAGTGTTCTTCTATTAGAAAAAACATCTAAAATGTATCGAGTGTATTGTGGTCCACTTGTGAATTTTTGTTAAGACACTTTATGGCACAGTGGCAGAGCTTTAGCAAATTGTCCTACAGCGTGGTTTGCCGTGTAGTACTGTGGTACTGCCCAATATAAGGGCTGTGCAGTATGTCATGCAGTGCATGTTGTCGCTCCATGGTGGTAATCTGTAGCAGATGTACTCAAAATGCTCTACCAAAACATGAGACGAGTAAGTGCTTATTGCTGCTCTCTGTGTGTTTCTTTTTGTTCTTAGCAAAAGTGCTTTGATATAAGTAATTAATAATAACACTGACATTCTCTCTTTCAGGCCAACCCCCCTCCAGTGGTGGTCAACACCGACAGCGTCGACACCCCTCCATATGTGAGTATATAATGCTCCTAGTTTGCACCTACATCGTGCCAGGACTGTTGCAATCAGGTTCCCAGTTTTGATTGTGATTACGTCCCAAAAAATTTTCAAGCAGCAGTGGTTGTGGCTCAGAGCGCATCAGATTAAGCAGAATGAACTGCAATGCAGATGTTAACACAATGAAATAACACAGTTTTAGCATTTTTTTTAAATAAAAAAGGTGAATATAAAACTTAACAAACAGTAATTTGAATATTTTACACACAATTAACGTGCGTGGGGTGTCCGGTGTTCGGTTTTAGGCTGAAATCTCAGTCTAGAATTATATGAATACAGATGTCGTTTTACCAGCTGCCACAGAAAATCATTATCTGTGGTTGTTAGATAAGTTTATTATGTAATTACTGTGGAATTAGTCCCTGCTGAACTAAAACTGAAATTAAACACAGGCAGTGAAAGATTTGTGCGCTTGCAGGTTTCACTTCTTAGTTCGCTGATATCATTTATTGATGTTTTTCTCCAGTGAGGACGAACTTTTTCTGACACTTTTAAAGACCTGGAGCCAAAAATGCACCAGGTGCAGTGCTATGTTATAATACACATGCTGTGATACTGCTATGATACTGACACCGGTCATGATGGTTGTGCTTCACGGTACATAATCCATTAATTTTAAAGGGTTTCAAAGGAAAGTCTTTCGTCATATTCATAATAAGTTAATTTCCATATAATCAGGCACCGCTCACCACTATGTGAATAGTGTCAGATATTAGTAGTCACAGCGTACGTGGTGGCTGATGGATGATTGTGCCTTCTGTTTGAAACGACAGAAATTCACAATCTAAACTAATCTGACTGCACAGAGGAACAGATTACAGCCAAGGGGATTACATGGGCCACTGGGATGCCGCTCGGCCGCTATGTTTACGTGTTTATCAACTATGTGTGTGCGTGTCATCTCGCCTGCAGCGGCTGTATCTCCGAGTGTCAACCGAGCCGGACTCAAAATATATTGAGATCAGATTTAATTCTGTGCTCTTTTCATTCAGTCTGAAAACGTGGATGTTAATGTGATTTATAGTACAGACGGTCCAGGCTGAGCCATGCGATTGGCCTACGGGCAAGCCATCGGGGATGCTCTTAAATGTGACATCACAGACGCATCATCGCATTACGGATCTAATCTGTGGGATTCATGCGTCATTCATAAATAATCAAATTCCTAAATTCTCATTTCTTCAGTTCACATACTTGTTGCAGTCTGTCTTACCTACAGTCAGCAGTGTATTAGTGATCAGATCGTCAAGTCACATTTTTAGTTAGAAGTAAACAAACGTCGTCAAACCCTTATTCATGTTCAGAGATAGCAGGCTTACTTTAGTGTTCTTTAGTGTCTGTTGCACTAAGACGGGGTTTTACTCTTAACCTCTCGTGACTTCTAACTACACAAAATGTAGTTTCTCTTACGTGAACAAATTTTACCTTATATTTTACTTTCACCTCAAGGAAATTTTTACATGACTAGGATTGAGGGTTTTTTAAAAAAATTAAAAAATGTGTGGGGCACGTCTTCCGTGGCGGAAGCAGAATCTGGGGATGAAGGGGATGACCCACCAATCTCTGGGGGTGAGGTCACTGAGGCAGTTAAACAACTCCTTGGTGGCAGAGCCCCTGGAGTGGACGAGGTCCGCCCCGAGTTCCTGAAGGCTCTGGATGTTGTAGGGCTGTCTTGGTTGACACGTCTCTGCAATGTTGCGTTGAGATCAGGGGCAGTGCCCCTGGACTGGCAGACCAGGGTGGTGGTCCCCATCTTTAAGAAAGGGGACCGGAGGGTGTGTTCCGAGTACAGGGGAATCACACTCCTCAGCCTCCCTGGGAAAGTCTATGCCAGGGTGCTGGAGGAGAGTTCATCTGTTAGTCGAACCTCAGATACAGGAGGAACAATGCAGTTTTCGTCCTGGATCTCATCTCTGCTTTTTGCAGATGATGTTGTCCTGTTGGCTTCGTCAGGTGACGGCCTCCAGCTTGCCTTGGAACGGTTCGCAGCCGAGTGTGAAGCGGCGGGAATGAAAATCAGCACCTCGAAATCTGAAGCC
>VUQR01009721.1:92914-111236 GCA_015108515.1 Hemichromis elongatus | reverse complement strand
AGAGGAGAGGAGTCTGCCAGTGAACAGCTGCCCCTGTAATTTATATTGATGAGGGGACTGGCATGGCGGGGAGCTTCCAGCAGTTTGATCACTCAGGCAGAGTGGGGAGTTAGTCAGAGACACAGCCCATCCCTGTGGTCCGGGTTGGATCGAGAAGACCTCTTAAACACACACACAGAAACTAACATACTCGCACACATATGCACATGAAATCAAGGCTGCCAAGCTCACATTACGAGTGGCAGCGCGGACTGGCGTATTGGAGAAGCCAATGTTTTCACTCCGGGAACAGAAATAGATCTACATCTTGGCTATAACCATGCAGGGCAGCGCCATCTCCCTCATTATTACTCCACCAGCCATATAATCACCAGGCTTCTCAGACCGTCCGCCCGCATCCTCAATGACCATTAACTGGCCCTTGAACTTCTTCTTGTGCACGCAGCACTGACGAGGCTCCACAGCCGCTTCCTGTCTGTAAGGCACAGCAATCAACTACTTGTTAAGGGGCTTTACTTTGATTTCCGCACATGGATAAGATTTGAATATTTCTCACTGAAATGAGACAGCGTAGTCCAGTCTCTGCCCAGGGCTTTGAACCCAAGACTCCTAAATCATGCTCTTTGATTTGAGCCCCCTTCCAGTGTAGAGGTGCTTAGCGCCGCACTAATTAAGATAGTGGGGTGGTGGATGGCGGGTCAAAGCGTTTCTGTTCTACCTTGAAGATATCCTGAAACACGCATCAAAAATAAATAAATAAATTAAAAAAAATACCATAGCCCCTCCGGACAAGCAAATAGCTTAACACACAATCATGCTGCTGTTTTGACGGGGCTGTTTGAGCAAGGTAGAGCTGTCTAGCACTGAAGATCATATCCCTTTGCCCTGCTGTCTGATGTAAGAAAGAGCCGGGGTGTTTAACAGGGGGAGATGCAGCCTCTCACAATCTGAAACACTCCGACCGCTCTTACAGAAAAGCCCCCTGGCCTTCCCTCTCCACAAGTTTCATCAGAGTGATCAGAGAGAAAGGATAGCCTTCAGGGCTAGTTTCTTCCATTCACACAGTGGGGTGTGAACACACATATGGATGTACACGCATGCACAGACACACTGCAGAACACCGCGCAAAAGCGTTTTTACATGCTTTCTCGATTGCACTTCACATGTGTCAAAATACAGTACAAATCTCTTGGAAATCATTGATTTCTGCAGGTTTGACTGCTCATCAATTCTTCATCAGCGCAGCGAAATTGAAAAGGCAGCGGCGGTGGGAAAAGGCTGTGTACTATTGTTGTATCGCACAAAAGGAGCCTTGCATCTCGCATGTGATACATGTGTCACATACAGTGTGTGTATCTTTCAATTTTAGTGATAGGATCTGCACTTGAAGAACACAAACTCTGGTAGTTAATACAGCCTCAGAGGTTAGAAACCACCACGCAACACCACATCCGTGTTTTTCAGCTGCAAGGCCTTGCAGAAAACAAAGAGGTGCTTCACCACACTGTCTGCTTCAAATGTGCATGATTACCAAGCAGTCATAAGACTGCATAGCATTTTAATTTCCTCTCTGGGGTTATCATCATATTCTCTCCAGCATGGAGACGGAGAGATACAAAACTGTGAAAGTGGATGAACAGAAATCTAATTGAAGGCCTTGATTTATGACAGTAGTAGGCAGACAACAGCACGTTTATAGGCAATGATGAAAAAGAGTCGACGTAGACACAAACATAATGATCGCACCATCTCCAACATATATGAGGCAAGGGGTTGTTTGTTGTTGTTGTTTTTCACATTAAGTATGGGATTCTCCTTTGAATTAAATATCACTTTTACCGCCCTAAACGTGTAGTCGAATAAAAACCACATTAATAAAAATTGTACTTACAAGTGTGTGTCTTCTTTGTTACTGAGATACCTGTGAAGAAAAAAAAACAACAAATAAACATGAGGAAATATATTGAAAAAAAACAAATGAAAACAAACTGGTATCCACTCGGGGCTCTTATTAATAACTTATAATATGATAATAGCAGCAAAGAAGGAAACCGTGTGTTGCAACAGATTGCGACAGACCAAGGTCACTTAGGTGGCCCTGGGTAATTATGTGTGTAGGCTGGTGTTTAACTTAGGGCCATTCTATATCAACATCTATGACAAGGTAGCTGAAACTCCTTTTTCTTCAGGCAGTGAATAAAATTTCAAACTAAAGGGAAAAAAACCCCAAACATTTGGAATGCTAATGTGTTGAGTTGCCTCTCCGATTGGGTCTGAGTGCATGACTAAGCCACTGGCCCTGAAGGAGATAAAGGCATTTTGACCTTAATGTTAGCTAATCCTTTATTTAAACGGTTTCAATACAAAGGGGATTTTTGAAGTTATTTTGTAAATAAATTGTAAGCCCTTTCTCGTCTGACCGGATCAGAAGGCAAAGTGATGGCTCACAAAAACTCCCTTCTTAACGTGTGACAGTTTCTCCATTTAAAAAACTGTAACATGGTCAAAGAGAAATGATTGGATACTCTATAGAGCAGATATATATATATATGTATAAAGCAAGCCTGACCAGGGTGAGTCAAACCTGGGCTGTACTGCAACTGCAACGTATACTTCCCATATCTTCACCCCTTCAGGTGTCAGCTCCTTGAGTGAGCCACTTTGGGTTTTTTTTTTGTTGTTGATTTTTTGTTTGGCTCTGGCTCCTTCTCCTGTCTGCAACATTGGTCTAATGCCCCAGGAGCCTGACGCGGACAAGCACACAGCCAGCCGAGGTCCCCTGCGGCCCCACGGATGCTCATGCTTTGCAGGACGAGAGCACACTAATAGATCCCACTTGTCATGCGGAAGCAATGGCTAATTTTTCTACAGCTTGCATTTGAAACTCGGGGGACGGCAAGTTGACATGATTCAATAACTCTCTGTGAAAAAAGGCGTCTGGCCAGAGATAACAATGTTTGAGACACGTTTGAGGGGAAACGAGTCAAAGTGCAACGAGGGGGAAAACAAATAAGCCCTTCGGTCTCCTATAGACATACACAGAGAAACACATAACTGATATCAACTCCACTGAGCAGGAAGAGGGAAAGCCGTCACCTAGGGGCCAGCAGCCTGTGATGGAGCTAGCATTGTTCCATTGCTCGGGGCCAAAAGCTTCTGTTCTCTCCAACTGTGACATTACGCAAGAAGAAAATAAACATTACTCAAGTCTTAATTCTGCACTAAAATCAGATGACATGGAAGCCAGCAAGACCTGATGGTTCATTAAAAACCAGCAGTGTCAAAGCTTCTGTTCTAAGCTTCAGCTTATGCACAAGGCAGCTGCGAAGGACTTTATCAAGCAGCTAACTGGCTTTCTGAGCTGATGGTTAAGACAACTTGTTAACCTATGTAAGGAACACAGTGGCTGTGCTTAGCAGAAACCGAAAGAGCAAATAGGCAGCTCTGTTCCTGGCTTTCTGTCAGAGCCTAATAAAACAGACGCGCCACAGCTTTTAAGACGGGTGTAGTGAATGACACATATAAGATATTACTTGATTTAAGGGCACTACATATCTACAGAATGCGTAAATAGAATATGCAAAAAGTTACAGGGAATTTAAAACAAGTGCCTCTTGCGTGCATCCGTCATCGTCTGAAGCGTTAACAAAAGTGTGGTGGCCTGGCTGGAGACTTCAAGTTGTAAACAACCCTTTGCTTTTTTTGAAATGTTTGTGACAGAGGAAGTGAAAGAAACACGAGCTTGTGTGAGGGTGTGTATATACAGTACATGTGGAGGCTTTCGCCCAACTTTAGCCACACCGACCACACTGATAATGTTGAGTAGATGCTTTTCTGTCACTGACTTTTTCACGATCAAAGTCAAGAAGAAACGGTTCACGTGAGGACGTATGTTTCTAAAACGTACATTTTTAGCTCTGCAGTCTGCCTGACTGATCATTTTCACGTTGCTTCATTGCCTAGCTGATACACTGGAGCCGTCATGAACTCGGCGCAGAGCAGTTCTCACTCTTTTGCCTACCACGGCGAACGTATCAAAACCAAATGCTTCATTAAGTCAAGTCCGTGCAAGAGGGGAATTTTTCCATACAAGGTTTTGGGGTATTTTTAGAAGTAAACCATTTTGTTTAGCTTATCAACAACATTTTTGTTTGCTCACTTAGAACCTAAAAAAAATGCATTTCCATCGTGTTTGAAAACCTGCATTATTTAAATCATCCTGCAGCTGCCTGTTTTTTTCTCCCACACGGTAACTTATTATGACGTTTTACTGATACCAGCTGATAATATGCAGTCAGTGGAAATGTGTATAACATGCTTTTGGTGTGTGATCTCATGCAAGCTCTTTTTCGAGAAACAGTTAAAAACAACAACAACAATTTCACACCTTACTCACTATCGGGTTTGTTACTATCAATAAGCCAGATGTGCTGAAAATGACAAAAGCAAAAGACATATTGTTCATGTAAATGTAAGCAAAGTGAGAGAAACACAGAAACCGGTAACACAGCAGAGCTTGTATTATTTGTATTGTAAATAATAAGCGCCCCAACCAACTGCTGTGCTACTCCCATCCACTTAATGCAGGATGTCTAATGATAACAAAACTACTCCCACAGTAATATTTTCCAGGGTGCTGATATAAAACTAACACCGTACAGACAAAGGCTCATCCTTCCTGTTGCTATGCAGGTTAGAAGAAGTAGGAGGGGAGGTTAGTGGGCCCACTTCCTCCTCTGTGTGTCATTCAAAACCCTGTGATTGGAGGTGGCAAGGAGAAGGGGCCACAAAGCCAATGAATGAGTCAGGCGGTGAGAAAGAAGGAGTTAGCTCTGGGCACTGACATTGGCAATGCCTGCCAGCTCCTGTCTTCTCCACTGGATGGCAGGTTCAGAGGTCAGTCTGGAGGTGAAACTCTCCTTGGCTGACAAACAGGCTGCTATAAACAGACGTATAGCTCGTGGATTTTCTTTCTCTCATAAACATCTACTGCGTGCGTTTATGAGTGTTAATAGAAATTCGAGTTAAAAGGCTGTTGGCTTTGTGAACTTGTAGCTGAATTCTGATTTCTAAATTATACATTTGTCACAGTGGAAGGAGGGACACTCTTCGCTGCTTTTGATCAGTCATACTTTCCCCTGTCTCGGTAAACAATTCAGCATTTGTTCTCATGAGACACTGCCTATGCTATGGAGGAAGAGAGGTACCGTGCAAACGACTGGAGGTTAACCTCCACCACATCTATCTGCAGGGGGGCACACATCCTGTAAACATGCCACTTAGACAGGAGGAGAGTGAGTCGGGGGTTTGGCAGTCACAGCGCTGCAGCCGGCTGTGGAGTGCGGTGCCATCGCAGGCGACTCAAAGTGACAGCACTGTAATGAAGTCTGAGGCACACGGCAGGCTGTACGTCATAATTTCAGGTTCCTTAAAGCCTGACAGGGAATGATTATCATGGATGGTTATTGTCACCCTGCCTCCCCGGTAGACGAGGCGTGCTCTGGGGTTGTTGCACCATGACATTCAAAGTTACAGTCTCCTTCATATAATGGAGCTGTCCTCTCAGCGCGCTAATGGGAGCGATCCATTTAACCTGTGCCAGAAACACACAGACGAGGAAGTTCCTAATGCGAGGCCTCTCCCGTGGGGACGTCACACTCCCCCCCCCGGCTGCTCCCTTCCTGCTGCTTGATTCATTGACTGGCGCTCCTCACTTATCCTCATTCACTGTTCAGTCTGGGGAGACAGGGAGGCTCGCTTCCCGCTGCCTGCTCCACATGCCACTGCTGCACGCCCGCCGCACACAAGGACGGCGCCGCCGCTGCAGACCCAATTGCAGGAGGAGCCAGTGAGGGTCTAGTGAGGGAATGGCTAGACACCTACTGGAATCACGGGTCAATACCATAGGCCTTGGGAATGCTAGCAGTATCCACTCTCCACAGTTAATTAGTTAATATGGCCTCGAAGATGGAAAAAAACAGCTCATAATGGAACGTTTGCTTATTGTCTTAATGATGTCAGCTGTATGGGACTGTTAATTTTAGGCTACTCCTGAGGTTGCTGGTTAATAATGGTGGGTGAGACGAACATCTTAAGAATGATCGATGTGGTCACGTTCAGCGGTCCATCTCTTGACTGCTGCTACCTGCCCAATTAACAAATTGCTACTACATTCCTGAGAGAAAATAATTAGAAATAATTAATGTGTTGCTCTTCTTAGCCATCACAAAGCTCCAACGAGCAGCTCGAATCGTTTAGGAAACGTGATCTTTGGAGCTGTGCTTTTAAGAAATTCAACAGTGGTACAAATTCAGGCTTGGAGGAAATTAGAATATTCAGTGGGCTAGGTGACTCATTTAGGTAGTCAGCAATCCATGAATGCATTAAAGGGAGAAAAACTAACATAGTGGGTTAGACAGTACAAAGCGCTGCTAACAGCATATAAGAAGATATAATGCAAGGTCGCTCTTAAATTAATGCTCGTCTCATCAAAAGTCAAAAAATGTGGTTTAGCTGATTCAAGAACCTCAGTGCTCCTCTTTGGTAGTCTTTCTGAAACTTTCATACACAAAGTCACTTAAACAATCCGCCCCTTTTTCTGTGACACACTTAGACTTATTAGCTATTATACAGCTATAAACTATACATGCAAAAATTTAATGATTAAAAAAAGCACAATGATTCTAATCAGCTGCCCCCTAATATACTAAAACACTTAATCCATGGAGAGGCCAACTCTCTGGGGAGGCCCAGAGAAAAATGACTTCTCTGTCTCCAGGCGCTGTTATTTCTGGTCATTTCTAATTGGTTTTAAATAAAAGCAACCACTCTGAGACTCTACAGGTTACTTCATTGCATCACTATGGAATTGTCTGCAAATAGAAGATATACATCCAAATTAGTTTTAGAGGACACCACAACTGTCTTTCAGAAGACGAAAGAAGAAAGGTCAGGAAAAAATAAAAGGATACGTGAAGGCGGTAGATCCCAGAGGAAGAGCGACATTATCTGGATGACCCTGAGATCGGAGAAGCCCTGGCTGACTTGAGGCTTCGTGTCAGATGCACCTCGACCCTTGCAAATGTCCCCCAGGTTCATGTACAACATCTCCCCCAGAGCAGTTCTGCATTGCTAGGCCTGCAAGTCTCCAGGTGAGTTCTCAGCGCTGTTTGGTGGCTTGTGAATTATACATTGCAGCAGAGGAATTGACGTGGCCCAGGAGGGCCAAAAAAACAGCAGGCATGGCTTGGAGGCAGAATGAAGACTCTGATGGAATTTTAATTGCACCGCAGGGAACGCTGCGATAAGTGCTATTGTTATTGGTAAGACACCGCTGCACAGGTTACGATTAAAAAAATGACAGAATCCAAAACAGGGTCCGAAGCTCCACCTTGACACCAACTCTGTGTGCTTATATTCTGAAAAGAACGGTGATAACAGATTCCTAAAAATATTTATATAATTTAGATATAAATTGTCGTGTATGGATCATAGCATTGTTTTCTAGACGACTAAATCTTTTTCATGATTTGAATCTTTCTTATGGGCTACCTTCCCGATCTGTTTACCTTCTATCGTGTATTTATGCGTCCTCTTTACCGATTGGTGTTTCCTTTATGTAAGATGTTGGATGACTGTTTTTTTCTTCAAATAGCACCCAGCAATAAATATACAGAAGACTGCTTATTACTGAATGACGTTACTGTTTGTTTTTACTGTTTTGTACTAACACGTGTGGCTGCAAAGTCTCTGCGCTCTATATTTATGGACAACATGCACAGAAGACCAAGAAACGTCACAATTTGGGAAAAAAACAGGGTCAGGAAACATCGAGAAAATACACAAGAAACAGCTCAATCTGAAAACGCTGACCCATTCCATTCAGTTAGATTGTTTTGTGACTTAGTACTGTACTGCAGGTGTGAAAAAACCCCAAAATGGTTATGTTTCTACTTCTCTGATGTTGTCCGTTCTGATCTTGGCTCTAACATACTATTCAGTAATTCTCCTCCGAGTGCGGGCTGGTCCCAGGGGGCCTGATGGATGCAGGAAAGCCCTGGGCAGTGGTCAGAGAGAGGCCAGCAGCACAGGCAGGCCACTGTGTACTCTGTGCGCTGTCGGTTCCCAGCCCAGCAGTAATCTCCCAATGATCCAGCTTCAACCACACATGAAACCCAATAGCCTTTCAGCCCGCACCATAAATAAAGACAAACCACATTCAGCAGACCACCCTGACTTACTTTAGTGTTACAGAGCTGCACAGAACAGCACGAGAGACCACCACTGGTTGTGTTTACACTTATATATAAAGGTTCTAACTACATAAAGTTTAAATAGATACCCTACTCTGTCAGAGGGATGCTTATTTCAAATGGTGCTACGCCATAAAATAACATAATCTAGCCCATTCTTTAATTTTTATTTACACAGTGCATACAGAAAAACTCCATAATAACATTACGCTTTTGAGGTTAGAGTTTGTGCTGTCTGCATAGAAGAAAACAGCCCCACAGACAACACTTTAAAATTCCCGTTCACGTTACAATATATTACCTTATCTCCACACAGGTGCAAATCTAAGGGGCAAACCCACAACTTATGCTCCCCCCCCCCTCCTTTCTAACAACAATAATGGCTTGTAAGAGTAGTACAGTTGGCCAACAGAGATGAACCCCCTTGGGTTAACCTATTCAGAAGAATTTAAATATTCATGAAAAGCAGCATACAGCTGCTACATAAAGATCGTCTCAGATCTACAGTTTACTTGAAATAGCTTGTTTTGTTTTTCTCTGTGTTCGGTTTTCCTTGCAAGGTTGCAAAAGATGATTCACAGGCCACCTGCCAACTTCAGGAAACCACAGTGTTAGACTGCTTTTGCCAGAGGTATATGTCATTTTAACAGATGAAGCGCCGTTCAGAATCTGTTTATTCAACTCCTCTGTCCGAGCTCGCATTTTGCATTATCTCAAGAATAGAAAAAGAAAGATAGGATTAAAGTTTATATGGACTCTGATGGCTAGTGACAAGCTGTTACAAGAGCTGCACAGGCCTGTCAATAGACGGCAGACACAAGGCTGCTTGTATAATCACGGCGGGAGAAAGGAGGCTAGAGCTTTGATGGCAAACTAATGTCAGCTAATATCACCTCTATAAAGGCTGACTCAGAAACATACAGGAAACCTTTCATTACCATCACTCACTCAGTCTCAATTCTCATCCAGCAAAGTAGAGTACTGTACACTTGTCTAATGAACAAGAGTCTACTGGGAAGGATCACTCTATGCGAGTGTGTTGGAAATCAAGGTCCCACAACAGTGGATTCGTGGCGCTGCTGATAAGGACTTGGCTGTAATTGCTCAAAAGGGAGGGAACTGCAGCCCCATTAGGTCTGGTCTTAGCACTTGCCAATAAGCCAAACTGCCCCTCTGAAGCCTCCCATGTAATGAAAACTTCCTCTGAGATGAATTACAAGTCTGTCAATCCACTAATTAATATCATGGACTCGTCTTTTTTGCTTCTCTGCAGTAACAAACTGAGTGAGACAGACCCGAGTGGAGGTAGTGGAGGCACTGGAAGACATAAAGGAAGGAAAGGCAGAGGCAAACCAGCGAGCGCCCTGCTACTGTAATTCACTGCAAGTCACGGTCGGCACTTAGTGGAGCATCTATTTTTCATGTATTTCATAATTAAAACCTGCGAGTTCTGTAAGCCCGCTATGCTCCATGTAGATCAAAGATAGCGCTATTAGCAGGGAGTTCATCGGCAGTGGCGTTACTGAGCCCAAAAAATGACACTGCCATGCAACGAAACCGTGTTCTCATTTACATTTCAGGGGAAAATATATTTTCTTGAGGTAATGTTTGTTTGCTACATTTCAAAAATACGTTCCTAATCAACATATATTCCCACTAGTGGATTTTTTCAGTCAACCAATCATATACGACGGCCGGGACTCATCACTCTAACAAAGAAAAAGAAAAGAGAGAAAGAAAAGAAAAGCTTCTGATGCCTTTTAATAGCTTTGGTACCTAAACCTAACATAACCAAAAAGTCTAAAAATCAAACAAAAGTAATAAAATCCTAAATGAATATGTAAATAAATAAATAAAAAACACACAAATAAGAGGATGAACGTCTGAGGGATGCCGACACCCCCAGAACTGCCTTATTTGGGTTTTTAAGTTGTGATGCGTTTCATTGAGAAGATCATACATTTTCCATGAAACAACAACAACAAAAATAAATAAAGGAAATCCACATAGCTTCTTTTTTCAGGAGTCAGAGTTCTATTATTAAGTACACAAATACACTCCACACTTGATAACAGAACAACTGTGGAGGTGGACTACGGTTAACGGAACAGATCACAGCTTGTGGCTCCCTTTTCAAAGCGCTGCAGACAGGAATAACTCATGCACAGCAGAAAAAGTGGTTGATGAAAGACTGAATGTATATTTCACACATTGCCTCTTGTGGTACAGGTGGAGTGAGCTTCAGTTTGTTGCCTTCTCCCTCCCTGCTGCATTCTCTATGTAAATGTAATCGGAGGATAACACGGGATAAAGCTCTGCAGAGCAGAGACACGATGCCTCCCTTCTGCGGGGATAGAGGGATACAAATCTACCTCACATGGTGTAATAAAGGGGGTGAGATGCGTAGCGTTATTTATTTGTCCCATTGACTCCTGGGTAAGTTGCCGCCATAGGGTGCGCTTGCACCACTGACTCTAACTATGATAGAAAAAGTGTCTTTTCACACTTTTTGTCTTTTCTTTTTGTGATTAGCGTGTTTTCAGGTTGATTTATCATGACAGAAAAGTGGAAACTAGTGGGAAGTTTCAAGCATCAAACATTGCAAAAGTTGCAGTTGCGTTAGAATTTTGTAATTCTACTTTAGTAAAGAATTTAAATACTTTAATATTTGGGTTATTTTTTTCCCTTATCTGCCAATTAACTGCTGCCAAATGTAATTCAGTTAAAAAATTCTATGACGGGCATAATTTTGAAATGACATCAAACACTCACTATTTATCTCAGACCACAATTTAAAAACAAAAGAGTAAAAGTTCGGCGTGTCCGCATCACCCCTCAAGAACAATGGGCTCGTGTAGTGATCAAAAAATGTACACAATTTATATTTTATACTTGCTGTCTATAGTATCTCGCTGCTGCAAAGCTTCCTGCTGTCAATGGTGTTATTGTTATGCCATTGCGTAACAATGTCAGAGGAAGAAGTTGCGGTGAAATCATATGAAAGGAAACTATAATTAGCCAGCCATACTAGTTTTTTCACACTCACGGGCATGGCTGTTGAGATACTTGTTCTTCCTTTTTTGCTGAAATTATAAAAGCTCCCTGCTCGACGGCCGAGTAAACAGCAGGGAGCGAATGGATGAACTTCCTCTAGGCTCATGAGGTCAGTGACAGTTCACAGCAGAAATGCCCCGCACAAACATCCGAGCACTGTCAGTCTTTCGAGTGAGAAGATGACAAGCCTAATGCACTGCCACTTTGTGGAACGCTGACCACTGGAATACATGTTTATTCATCATTTTTTATGCAGCTGTCAACAACGTGATGCATTGAGCTAAACACGCCATCTGACTATACCCCACAGTGGACATCTCAAACATATGCACAGACAGCCCACTGACTCTCACTGGAAGTGTGAAGAGAGAGGTCTGAGGTGGAGGCTGGGACGACGTCTATACTGTGGCCACGGCCATACATTCTCAGCAGTATGAAAGCTTGCAGCCGTGCCCAGCAGTAATAATTAATAGCATACTCTATAAGCATTCCATTAGGTGCAAGCAGCTGTCATAAACATCTTAATTAATTTACAAAGCATGCAACTAGGGAATTATGGCGACGTAAAAATCTGCTTCCCTCTGCCGCTCCATAGCACTGGAACAGATCGGGCTTTTAAATTTTTAAACATGCCTTTCATGTTCTCTAGAGCACTAAAAAGCCTTTGAACAGTCAGCTTGTTAGGAGATGCACCTAGCAGCCCAATACCTACGGGTCGTCTTGCTATTCTTTTCATACAGTGACAAGAGGTTTTGGGCTTCTCTTTGCTGCTCTGGCTTGACTCAAGGAATCTCTCTCCCCCTCGTATTTTCTTTGTCACAGTGACATAACTGCACAATGATTTTTTTTTTCTTCCCTTCCCCTCCCATCTAGGCTCTATAGTTTTTCCAGTTTGCTTACATTTACACTTTTTTTCTTTTTTGTGGTTAAAAGGGGACAAACATTTACAAAAAAATAAAGCCACTGATGAGGGGAGAAAAAAAAAAAGCCTCAATTAGAGATTTTTATCTGAAATGCAACATTTGAACCACAGAGGCGTAAAACAAACCGCAGACCTTACACTGTGTGCTTCATATAAAAAAAGGACATCCTCCTGAGGATAAGAGAGAGGGAGCAGCAGCAGAAGGGTGCTGGCAAAAAGAACGAGGATGGCTCTCTTGCTCTGCTACTGTACCACGTACAATATTATGCCAAAGAAAGGGTCAGAGTGCTGCGGTAAAAACGCTCTTCCTTACCAGCTCTCACTCAGAGAGGGCAAGATTAGACTGGCCACTCCATTATAGGAGAAAGGCTTAAGAGCATTTCCACTTTCAGAGCGGGGATATCAGCAGCTTCTGACACTAAGCATGGCTGACCCATCGTTTTGGAGGGAGGTGAGTGGAGGGTATCAGCAGTCTTCCCAGGAATATAGTTGACTCTGGGCAAGAATGTCTTTTCCCCCTGACCATTACAGCTCTTGGAAAGCCAACAAAACACACATAAAACATTTACACAAAAAATACCCAAACAAAACCCATCACTCTGAGACACTGACACAAGCCGCCGTTGTTAATGTACAGAATATTTACCGTCTACAAATCAATTTAACCATGCAAAAACATCTACAGGATGCCATTTACTAAAGCAAACACAGAATTTTAATGTGGCCATTACTCCGTTATGATAGCCAGGCATCATACATCCCTTATTTCTCACTCCCATTCTAACCTGTCCCCCCCCCCCCCCCCCCCCCCCCCCTCCCCCCCACCCCCACCCCATCTCTCTCCATTTCAACCCATGCCATATTTGCTTAACCCAGCCAGTGTGACAGCACTCAATGCTAAAGCACTCCCAAGGCAGATGATCAAAGTCAGCAGTCAATTCACATTACAATGCATTGATTTGATGTTTCCTAACCTCCCAGGCCTTTCTCTAATGCTGCCAAGGACCTTCAGGATATTTCACAGTGTACCGCCTTTCCCAGCATTTTCCCTGTATCCCCCCTCTCTCTCTTTCTGTGTGTTTGTATACCATATCTGCAAATGAAAATATGGTTGACTGAGATTTTTCCCCGGTCATGTTTGCATACGATTCATGTATATTTTGTCTGTTTCAAAAAAACAAAAAACAAAAAAAGGGCCCTGACACTCTGTAATTCATACAAGACCAGCCGCTTGTGTTTTTTTTTTGGAATGTAATTATTGCCCCTCATCCACCTCCTCTTTCAAATATTGTTTTAGAGTAAATCACTCCCTTGTTCTCATATACCACACTTCGTTTGTTCCTCATCACTTATTCATTTGCAGTTCTTTACCGAGTTGGCTTCTATGCTTTAGTGGCTGCCATTTCCCTTTGAGGGGATGTTCAGAGCACTTCCATGTTTTATTCAATTATGAAAATCTAATATAGTGGAAAGAAAGGTGTGCATGGTGCTCGCTCATAGCCATGCATTATTTCACACATATTTATTCTGCCTCTCTGTTTTTGGGTGACAGAGACTTGAGCAAGCAGCCTAAAAAGACACATCTAATTTGATTCGTCATTGACCTCTATTTGCTATAGACAGAAACAGAATCAATGTATAACAACTAAATACATTGGCTCTATGGAGATTTTGAGAGAAGGCAGCTATTTTTGTTTTCTTGTTTGTTTGTTTGTCTCTTGGTTTTTTGCGCTCAGAAGTTGTCAAAATGCCTAAGCATCATTGCCACGGCACAGTGACACACTGACCTACAAGCACAAAGGAGAACTTTGTCTGCCTTGATAAACACAAACACAAAAAGAGGAAGAGATAGACGGAAAGCGCGTGTGAAAGAGAGAAAGGATGAGAGAGAAATAAGAACTATTGATTTACGTACGAGAGGCATTCCTTAAACAGCATTAGTCATCATGGTTGTGTGAAGCAAGCCGGCTCTTTAATTATTCGTCAGAAACCAGACAAAGTCAGCGCTGCGTGAAGAGAGCTTATTGATTTCTGCCTGGCAGATGGGACACACTTATAGCAATTCACAAACCGTGTGGATGATCAGAAAGACAGAGATGGTGCTTACGTTCCATTCAATTTATAGAACAACAACAGTGCAACTGGTATAACTGGCCATTAGGCACTGGGGTAGGCTCAGGAGGACATCAAGTTAAAGTCCTGAAGTAAAACAACCTGTGTATTCAACAGATAAGTGACACCTGTTGTGGCATATCACAATGAGAGGTCCCTCCAACAGAGAAGTAATATGGCATTAGCTACAAGCTAATTATATATACGTAAATAATTCTTTAAAACATGGACGATCACAACTATTTGATTGATTAAATATAAAGGGGCGATTTTGTGTATGTTAGAGTGTAGCAATCAAAATGACTACGTTTATTTTCACATGCATCCACCCAATTATATCTCCACATGTGGTCAGTAGGAGCCCTCCTGCATATATTCATTAAATTGAATGT
The DNA here is from genome assembly GCA_015108515.1 of Hemichromis elongatus. NCBI lineage: Eukaryota > Metazoa > Chordata > Actinopteri > Cichliformes > Cichlidae > Hemichromis > Hemichromis elongatus. The sequence goes on along the minus strand of VUQR01009721.1, from coordinate 96,504 downwards.
ATGATTTTCACTCTAATAGAAAGCAGTCCAGATTATACAGAATCCACGTGAATAAGTGAACATAAAATGTTGGCGTCTTTACCTTATAAACCTTGAAAATTGAGTTTTCTGTGGTAAAGTATATTTTAATCCAAACCATGATCACTTTTGGCTCCTGAATCTACCCTATGCTCATGTTTCAACTCACCGAGGCAGATTACAACCTGCCCTGAACCTTGTTTCTGTATGAGGTTTCTTCCTGTGAAAAGGGAGTTTTTTTCTCCCCACTGTAACCAACTGCTTGCTCATACATTATCACTGGGTTTCTCACTATGATAATGCAAGGTCTTTGCCTTACAAAGCAATGTGTGCGCCCTCACATGACCCGTGTTTAGACCGAATTAGTACTAGCTGAGCTATATACACAACACTAAAAATATGATTTTTTTTTAATCATGTGCTTAAACCTGACTAATCCAAAAGGGGAAACAAAAGCAATAATAAAAGGATGAGTGAAAGCAAAACTCGTGGTCAAATAAGTGTTAACTTTGACTTATGCCACCAACATCCCTTCAGCTTAGTTGTGCTGGCTTTTGTGGTGCCCATAATCTCTGTTCATCAAGGTAGCATGACCACCATTAAATACCGTCTGGCTACTCGGACTGCTAGTTAGTTGAAGGATGACGCCTACTGGTGATATCTATGAGTGTTATATCTACTGACAGGGGCTGTTCAATGGGTAAGAAACAACCCAAATTGTTGTTAGATTTTTTATATTGTCTCAGCAACAGAAAAAAGCAAAAGAAATTCAAGCAAAATATTATAAGTAGAATTAGAATTACCACTCTCCTAACCAGTTAAGCTGCGGTTTCTATCCACGTCTGTCCAGACTCTGTTAACATTTTCATTGAAAATGTTGAAGGAAAAGCAACAAACATGCTAAGTGTGGCTTTATGTACCTCTGATAGAATATAATACGAGAAAGCTGTGCCCATACACCTAAGAATTTATCTCCCTGACCTGGATTTCTCTCAGGTTGTCAATAATCTGAATGGCTTGTTGCATCATTATTGAATGTAATTTGGAAGAATAGCAAACGGAGAACATGACATTGCATTTGCAGGGGGATCGAGAGGAGTTAAGAAGGCGATAGGGTACATGCAGACATTCACATACACTACAATCATTCGACTGATTGTTTCATCACTGAAGCTTAGTCTGGATTTAAAAGATAATCTGGTGCATAGATAAGGAATAAGAAAAGAAAACACAGGAACAGCCGTAAAAATGGTGTGTATGTTACTTGCTGTGGTAATCAGAAGTATTATATTAAGTATTATACTAAAAATATTGAAACCAAATAAAAAATCTAAATTCAAAGGCTTTTAGAAGAAAAGACGCTCTGCCTGTCTGGCATGCCCTTTTGGAGCTGACTGTTCATCTTCTGTGAGGTCTGTGTTTTAAAGTGCGACTCTATTGTTATTTTATGAGAAGGGCTGAGCACAGAGCCACAGCCTCGTCTGAGCTGTGCAGGAAGAACTCCCCCTGCATGGCTACACAATACACAGACAGCACATTCAGAGATGTCAGCTCCAAACTAGAGAACAGTCTGTGAGGTAAACCCTCTAACCCCACGCCTTCACCACGTCTAGCCGGGCTGTTCTAGGAACCCGAGTTAAAAATGCATTTGGCGTAGCCGGTGGAGCAGGCAGACCATGATACTTAGGCATGCCATGCGGGCTAGTGGGCTGACATGCGTTGCTCACAACCCTGGTTAGTGAAATGCCACTACTGTATGCCTCATCACCGTTGCTTTCCCTGCACTTACATAATTTACACAAGTAAAGGGAGGGGAGGACAGGAAAGGGATGGGGGTGGGGGTGGCGGGGCAGAGCTACAGGGAGCTCACGTCCAATTGCGCTAGGCCATGTGGAGAGACAAATATGGCAGTATGAGGGGAGCTCATACCACAGCGGGATTTGATGACTACATGCTGAGACACCCCTACGACATGCTGATAGACAGTATGAGACCCCACCCCTCCTTTGCATTTACAAAGCCAAGCAGAATATACAGTAGACACTACGGGAACAAGGCAGAGAGTCTGAGCACATTAGAGGTGCACTGATCCAAGACCATGGCATGGTTATTTATTAATCAGCTGAGCTTAGCTAACTGCCTGCTTAGATGAACAGCACAGGGTTGTGATACACTGCGGTAAGACAGGAAAACTGTTGGCATAACGCAGCTTAAAATACATGATGCATTAACTTGGGATGAAGCTTTGCATCTCCACATATCTGTATTTTTACATAGCATCTATTCCATTAATGCTCAAGGAGATTGTAAAAGGAATACAATAACACAAAGTGAACAAACAATCAAAAGCTTAGCACTGTAAATCCATTTGTGCTTATTTGGCTGCAAACAAAACATTACTATGTGATCCAAAGTAAATACTGTCACACAGTGTACAGCAAACAAAGAATGTTTGCCCATTTGCACATTATTCATCTCCTAGGGTGAAGTCAGTGATGAGTAACAGCATGGTGATGTTGTCAGTAAATACACTCTAACATACACAAAATCACCCCTTTCATGTTGTACTTTTGGAGTTCACTGGCACCACAACGCTGTGCGCTGACAATGTTTTTTTGCCAATTTCAACACCTCACAGCTGGGGTGTCAGCACATTGAAATGGTGTTGGGAAACATAACTCTTTTAACTCGGAAGAAACATCTCTTGGAGGTAAAAACGAAAAAGAAAAAACAGAATGGGATGCAATTCTCCCGAGTTTATCCCCCTCATGTCTTTTCCACTGTTTTTTTGGCAGGCCAAGTAATACACAGGGAAGCACCGGCACACAACACTCTCTACCTGAGCACAAAGGGAAACATCTCAGCCTGGAGTTGGGCTTCAGAGACTAATATGAGGCTTCGAATTCACCGCAGGGAAAACGAATGTTAGCATCTCCATTGGATTATACTGTTGATGCGAGGTTTGCAGACTGCAGTGGATTTGCTAAGTTCTTCATTACTTCAGGAGCTTCTAACACAGGTGCCATGAGGCTCCTGAAAACATCTGGGGCACAGGGAGCAGAACAGGAGAGTCAGACTGTGGCCATTACAAGACACTTTCTTTCATCATCTGTGAGACTACCTTGCACGTGCTTTCATTCTCCCAGAGTACTCGCAACGCTGAGCTGAGAAAGCCAAAGACTTTTTGGACAGTTCATTTAGGATAATGCAGTGATGAGAAATGGGGACTCTCTCTCTCGTATGTGTTAGCGCGTGTGCGAGCACGCGCCAAATCATTTCTGGTAAATATATCTTTTCAAAATGTCCCCTCTGCATTTTAAGAAAGACACAAACCACATCAGCGAAGACGAGAATGATTATTTTCATAACCTGCTGAAACATAAAAAGGCAATCTAAAGTGCAGACATATAATTATTTTATGAATTCAAACGAACAACACAAAAAAGGATATTTCAAAGAAATTTCCACATAAAAAAAGATGGAACAGAAATTATCTTGGGGCTCCCCCCCCCCCCCCCCCCTTCCCCCACCCCTCCCCTCCCCCCCCCCCCCCCCCCCCCCACCTTAAACTT
>VUQR01009721.1:80601-92894 GCA_015108515.1 Hemichromis elongatus | reverse complement strand
TTTTGGGGCCCCCCCCCCCCCCCTGCTTTCTTCAGACTTCAGAAAAGAGAAATTTATTTCTGCCTTCATCTCTAAATTGGATGCAATTTATTGCCTCTCCAAAGCTCATTTTTCACTGGCTTGCAGGATCCATGGGCCATGGCAGGCAATGCGTATCTGCCCGCCTCCCCTGGCCTCGGGTGCTAATATGTGGAAACTGGCCTGGGGATATGGAGTCCAACCAATGGAAGAGGAGGCAGAGGGACAGAGGAGAGAATCAATCCCTAATCGCTGAGGAGTAGGCAGTAGGAGGGGTGAAGAGGAAATGGGAAAAAAAAATCTGAGAGAAAAGACAGAAAGCAGTGTGTTTACCAGCAGACATTTGGGTGCTGTCAGCTGACTGGAAGAGCTCTGGGATATCAGAGAAAGAAAACCGAGTTATATAACCAGGCTGTTAAAGCAGGGAGAGAGGGTGTGAGAGACAGGCAGACAGAGACAGAGAACAAGACAGGGACCAGGAAAAAACATTGCCATTTAAAGTGACAGGGACAACATTATCAAAGCAAAAACAAACATGACACACACACACACACACACACACACCAAGCTACCACGCCAGACTGAGGCAGGTGAGTGTCCAACAAGCAGGAATCTCTGGTGAGTAAAAATGCAACCACCACACAGATGTGAACACAGGTCAGAGGTTATCACATTCATCATGCATGCATGATGAGACCCTGCTACAGGGTCTTGTGTAAGCAGCGGTTGCATGCCCTTAGAGCACACTGTTGCCTGAGTGCTTCTGCATTCAGAAGGTTTTTTTGGGATTCCTCCAGTACTAAAGAAAGGAATCTCAGATTGTCCAACCAACACCACAAGCCAGTACCCACTAAGGCCACAAACAGCCTCAAAAAGTCCTTTCACCCCCAACCACTGTCTACCATTAGCTCCGCACCCCATTTCCATTTATCAAGCTTACCCTAACATAACAAATTAACATTCTCATTTGCACAGGATAGAAAATGAAGGGCTTAATTTGAGGAATCGGTTGTGTTCGACACCACACATGCTGTGCACCCACACACAGACATTAAATACAGTTAGCTCAAGGTGCATTCTGTCCTGTGACCTTGCTGTTACACTTCTGCAGAGCAATGAATAACTATCACATTTCTTTGGCTGACAGCTGACACCAAGAGGCCCAGGTGATATACGAGACATGACAAGTGATTCTAATTAAATGTAGAGCTTGTGGATGTAAAGTGGCAGGAAGGGAACAAATCCTGTCCAGGCAGCAAGCGGCAAAGCGGCATGCCTTGCTCCAAACGAGATGAGCCGGGCTGTCAGGGCTGCCTCAGCTGTCCTGTAAACCCGGGCCCAGCTCCCCAGGGGGACTGACAGGTTTCAGCTGGAGGGGAGAAGGCACACCGCAAGCCTCCTGCCCTTCCACAACAACAAACACATGACACACAAACAGGCAGTTCTGATGCAAAGCAAAAGCCACGTGGACCATGTGCATCTGTCACATAACTATGTACTAACAAGGTACAAAGCATGGTTGTCTGTACCCTAAGCCCAGATGAAGTCTACATGAATGCATCAGCTACGGTGTGATTCGGTGACTCAATAGAAAAACAGGCTACAATCAAAAGGAATCAATAGATACAGGAAGCAAGACACCTCTGTTGATGCTGCATCCCACTTGTATTTTCACCATGACTGTATTCATCCAACTCAGGTGGAGAACAAAGAACTAGACGTGGTGAGAGCTGTTTTGTGTGTGTGTGTGTGTGTGTGTGCTTTTCTACAGACAGCAGAGGACCCAATGGTACTCAAAGCAAACACAAGTGTCAGTAAGTGACACAGGACTGCACTTTACAGAGGACACTCACGGGGTCTTCAGCTTCCCAATCAGACCCCTGGAGACGAGCCTCCCCAAATCAGTTAACCTTTGACCCATCTGGAACAACTTGGATCCCAGGAGTCATGGACACTCAGCTAAAAGAAAAATATACATTGTGCTCTTTTCACCTGACGGGATCAGTCATGTTGGTTGGCATCTGTCCTTTCTAGCAAATGGAGGAAACACAGCCTATCATGAGGCTTGATGTTCTGTGATAACACAAAGTTAGGGCAACAGACTTTCTGCTCTCTCCAGCAGCCTGAATTGAAAGATCTGGTTTACAACTTATTGATTTTCCACTATGGCAATATATTATTTAATGTCTTCAATCTGATACAGAAAACGATTTGAAAACAACAATGTTTCTTTTTTCCATTTGACTGTTTCAGACATACAATACCCAGGCGTTGCACCAGAAAAGCTGTTACGTTAATGGCTTTGACCAGCTAGGGGAGCAATGTAACAATGTATTGAATTAATCTACATCGATCCATTCCCTATAAAGGTAACTGTTTGGTACAGACGGACCAGTAGAGCTGTGTTGCCCTAGGTGCATCACCAACAGTGGGCGACAGGAGAGAGAAAGCCACAGGGGAATTTATTGTCACTTTACAGGCTGCACCAGTGACAGAGCACCATGTTGGTGATATATGCAAAAATAGATTTTTTTTTCCCTTTACAGAACACAATATAGACAAATATGCTTGGAATCATTTTCATGTGAAAATAGTTTACCAACCTCTCAGGACAGTCTGCAGTAGTCATATAGCATATACCTTATAAGAAATTATGCTACAAGATACCCAGTGTTTGTTTCAGTTTATGTGGTTCAGGCCTCCTTGGTGAGGTGTTTTGGGCATGTCCTACTCTGAGGAGGCCCCGAGGCAGGCCCAGGAGACACTGGAGAGATTATACCTCTCAGCTGGCTTGGGTACACTAAAGGAAGTAGATGGGGATAGGGAGGTCTGGCCCCACAATCTAAACCTGGATACAGTAAGTGGGAGAAAATTAATGGATGGTCAGTTAAAATGCGATGCAAAAGAGCATGACCAAGCAAGTCGAGGTCATATGAAGCATTTGTCAGAATTAAAGATCCACGTGCTAATAATATCCCAATATATTTGGCGGAAGACAAGAAAGAGTGAAACGTAATCCCAAATAATGCTTCTATATAATCACATCCCATTCTTCTTTTGTGCAGTCGAATTTGCAGCCTCATCTACCTTTTTTCGGATGCATACTCCTGAGCCCCAGTCAGTTTACTTTCTTTCCCCCTTAGCAAACCAGATTCTTCAGATTGCCCCACCCCCTGTCCAGCCCACAGTCCCTCTATTTTGGGTGTCTTACAAAACTGCTGATGTGATTAGAGAGGATGATGATTACAGTTACATAACAGAATCAAATTAATTTGTGGACTGACTACACCAGCAGCGGTGGAGGAAATCGCTCAACTTCTCAAGTCTCCCCTTTCTCCTGCTTCCTCTCGTGTTTCCTATCTTCATTCACCCTTCCTCTCATGCACCCACTGCCCCCTCCTAGAACACACAGACACACCCCTCTCGTCTCCCCGCCCCTCCCTCTAGTCAATTAAAGTCACATCTAGGGATTAAAAAGAAGTAGGTCAGTGGAGCATTGCTGGAGGAAAAATGCAACAAACCACGTCAGAAGTCACTATGTCGACCTTGTGAAACACAGACCGAACTAGCGGCGGCTTGTGATCTCCCCGTGCCTCGGCCAACACTGGTGCTCTCTACAGAACCCAGATCAAATCAAAATCCCACAGACCAAGCTTTGCCCTCACCTTGATTTCTCTTCAGCTCACAGGAAAACCACCTGGAGGGCAGCCTGGGGAGGTAGGCTTTGGTGGCGAACACTTGATACCCTCTACAGAATGCTTTGTCTCTAGTCCCCTGGACAGATCCTCTTCAATTGCAGGATTATAGCAGTGCTACAGGCAATGAGAGCCCCATAGCTCCACTGCAAGAAGACAATGCCAATAGCCACCATGCTAGACAAAAACAGCACTTAACCACGGTGAAACACTTATGTCCCTTTCATAAGGGGAGAGTGATGCAGGTCTACAGAACACACATTCTAACTGACTGAATAATTCATACTGTGCTACAAGACTGCCTATTAATTGCATTGCTTTCCTGTTTGCTGTCATATCTGCAACACAGGTCCATTATTGCAACACAATGCATTACTGTGGCTATATACACAGCAAAATACTTTAATTTCATCATATAAAAGTAAAGGGTAAATAAAGCTTGAGGACCATGATGCATTTTTACTCCTCTTCCCAGCAATTACTGATCACTATTTATTTCCATGCAGTGTGAAAGTCAATAATCAGACTCCTGCTTGTTCATGAAATCAGTCACAGTAAATACTAAATTTGTCACATTACTGTTGGATGAAAATCGAGTTTATCAAATATAATTCAAGCAGGCATTCTCTTCAATCTAAAAGAAAGTACATTACAAGGACTAAGTGTCTGGAATTACAGAAAAAGTACATTTTAAAAAAACGTACTTACCTGTGATATAAGGTACACAGAGGTGATTTGCAATAGAAATACTGAAACATTTAAACCCCCTGGTGGATTTCTCAATGATCAGTGGTGCCATTTTTCTGCTTAATTGTTGTCTGTGTTTCTCTGATTTTGAGCAAAATGTTGCTTTAAAGAGTTAACATTAATTTAACCTAGTGCAACTCCTAATATAAAGTAAATGCTCATTCACCGAAGCGACCGATGTCTGAGATTTGTTGAGAACACGATTTACATTCTGACAAATTACGATTAATCCCAGAAAACAGGTCTCTGTTTATGTGGTCCTTTGTGTGAATAAAGCCAGCATCGAAAGGCCTTGCATGTACTGTGCCATGGCATCAAGGTGCTGCTGTCAACATAATGCAGTGCATCTGTCCAAATTAATCAGCCTCATGCGCCATGCACACTATAGAGTGAATAATAACAGAAAACAAAATAACAAGCTTGTCATCGCTCCACATCAACAAGTACAATTTTTTACCTTATCTGCTTCCATGCTCACCAGCTGTGAATGTCTTTACAAATAATGTAAAACAGCATTTTATATCACCCTACCAGAGACGGGATGACAAATCTAATTGTTTAGCAGCACTATGGAGCGAAATGACAAAGAGTTTAAAGTAAAAGGATGCTGCAAGTAATTTGTTTACTTTCTTGATAACAGCCATACTACAGACAAAAATGAGATTAATGGGCTGAGAACAACTGAAAAATGATGGCACTTTTTATAATGCTTTTCAGCTATCTGAGCAGTCTGTCAGTGCTCAGAACATGTTTTAATAAAGAGTTGTAAGATATGTTTATAGTGTCAGATATGTGTTGGGGGGGGTGTCCTCCACTTCATTGGGTACACCTGTTCAATGACTCATTAACGCAAGCATCTAATCTGGTTATCACATAGCAGCAACTCAGTGCAACTAGGCATGGTCAAGACTACCTGCTGAAGTTCAAAGTGAGCATCTAAATGATAGTGGTGTGCGATACTGCATATTTTGGTATCGATCTGATACCAAGTAAATACGGGCCAGTATCGCCGATACCGATACTTTTCAATAAATAAGGTAGATGCATCATTGAATTGCTAAAACTCAATTAATTTTCATGACCTTAAGTGTTATTTTTAATACTTCCTTATTTTTATTAAATAATTAAAACCCAGGATTTAATTAGGACAACGTTTGTAATTAAATAGAAAATGCTTATAAAAAATGAATATTATCAGTTTTTTTAAAGGAAAATCTTAAATAAAAAGTGCACACAAACCGGTAAACAAATTCAAACAAACAAGTGTTGTTGAGAAAATCTAACACAAAAATTACAATTAAAATTCTCAACAACAACAACAACAACTGGTGAAAATAGAAATAATACGTAAACAACTTAACAACCCCCAAAGCGTCTAAGTCATGTGACGGCGCAACATCTAAACACAAAAGGGGGAGAGGGGGAGTAAAGTGTGCCTGCTCCACGCTGACACAGGAGCGGCGAGTCCGGCGACCTGGCTGTTTCAACTGGTTGTTTCCGAAACCACAGCACTGCAAACAAGAGCAGAACTTAAAGTAAAGAATCGATCTCACCAGGCTACTATCGACCTGATACCGATGCTGACTTGGTATCGATACAAACGATATTTGAATCGATCCACCCACCACTGCTAAATGGAAGAAGAAAGGTCATTTAAGTGGCTTTTTCTGTGGAATGGTTGTTGGTGCCAAACGAGCTAGTATGGAGTATGTCAGAAACTGCTGATCCAGTGTGAGTGATAGTTTTTTTTACCACCAAGGTAGGCAAAAAATCATTGCACATTGAAGCCTGAAGCAGATGGAATGCAGCAGCAGAAGATCACACCAGACCAAGACTACGGGACCAGAATCTCAGACCAATGTTTCATCTATGCCAAGAATAATTAAACTAGTTCTGAAGGCAAAATGGGGTCCCAACCTGGGAGTATACTAAACAATGTGGCCGTGTAGTTACCTCATATTATTTTGCATAAATACAACCCAACTTATCTTGAATCAAACCTATGAGTACTAAATTCCCACAACAGCTGCTTCTACTCTAAGGACATGACTCACTGCCCATCTGAGGTCTGTGTAGTGGGATGCAGTGGTTGTTTCATTAAAAAAAAATCACGTAAGTATTACTTCACTTGCAATAAATGCATTAACTCACTTAAGCATAGCTTTTATAATAATATGAGCTCAACCATCACATCATCACTCTGGTTCTTTGTTTGTAACAAAAGCCTGTAATGAGTCTTTAAATGGTGACTACCTGCAGGCATTAAATTAACTGCAATTCAGCCAGGTAACACAATACAAAGGTCTTACTGGTTCTGAATATAAAACCACGACTTTTTAAAGTTTTTTTTTCCACATTCACAACCTTTCTAATGTTAAATATTATTAATGAACGGCACAAGGCCAATTTTGCTATGTAAATCATTTAAATACTAACGATGCATTTGAAGATTATTAATTCTAGTGTACAGTAATCTTCCCTAAGTTCAATGATAATGACATACAAGAGTAAGCTCAAGATACAACAACGCTCAAAAAAGCGGAAGAAACTGTTGCTGCAAAGTGGATTTAGAGAGCCGCGCTGAAATCGACACAGTTGATTCAAGGTGTGGGCAGAAAAGCAAATGTGCGGCCGCACCAAAGTCAGAGGGATTTGCAGTGGCATGCCTAATGCTCCCCGATGACCACTAAAGGGCCTAGATGGAGGAAATGAAATAATTCTCTTTGACATCAGATAGTTTAAAAAGATTTTTACAAGCTAAGCTTATAATGCAGTTTTCTTACTCCCCATATAAATCCTTCCAACTTGAGTCAACAGTATGAAACCACCACTTAAAAATAGTGTCACTGAGTGTTCCTGTAGCAGCTGTAGTCATTTTTATGTTTAAATGATGTGATTTCTCTTTTTTTCACCAATAAAGATATATCTGAATGTGATTCCTGTATTTTATCTAAGAAGAAATAAAGAAAAAAATAGAAAAGTGTTGTGAAAACAGCTCCGATGATGACGCACGAGGAGACCAGTTCTCTCTTAATTGGTTTAATTAAGCAGCAGTGTTTTGCTTTTTGAGTGAACAAGCAGATTATTTCCAAATACGGACGGGTGAGGCCACCTATAAAATTTATAGCAACTGAGGTTGAACAATTCAGTGTAATGTAATGATATAAAAACACGTCAGAATAGTAGTAATTTAGAACTGGTATGTCAAAGTCATTTTTTTTTATTCATGGACCATTTGCAGTTCAATCTCTTGGCCAACAAATAAGAAGCTATAGAAAACTTTCAAAGATGCTTCCCCTGTTTTTTTTTCTTCTGTAACTAAATACATCATAAAAGGGATAAAATTCATCAGCAATCCATTCGTAAACCATTAATGTATAAAGAACAAAAATATGTGCATTTTTTTTTTATTACAAAGAAACTTTTCAGGGTAAATGAAAGAAACATGTCTAAATATCTCCTCGGTTTAATTATCATTAGTGTGGCGCGGTAGTACATTGGAAAATATATCTGTCATTCAGCTGCCATGCCACTTTCATGGCATGGCATGTCATTATTTACTTAAGTAAGTCTGTATCAGTCTCTCGCATCACCATGGAGGAATTTTGGCCCAGTCTTCTTTAAAATGATGTTTTAGTTGACTGGGGTTTGTAGGCATTGGTTCTCTTAAGGTCTCCACACAGCATTTCAGTCAGGTTGAGGTTTTTAATTTGGCCGCTATAACACCTTCATTCTGTTCTTTCTCCGCCGTTATGTTGTAAATTTGTCTGTATCCTGTTGCATGACCCCAGTTTCAGCAAAGCTGTAGCTGTCAGACAGAAGTCCTCACATTTGACTTTAGACTATTTTGCGATACAGAGAAGTTCGCGGTCAACATAGTGACTGCAAGATCCCAGGTTTTGTGGCCGCAGAACAAACGTAAATCATAACTACTCCATACCTCCTCCTCTAACAGTTGGTACGAGACGTTTACACCGATATGCTGTGTTTGAATTTCTCCAAATGTGTTTGATTTGTTTGGGACGTCCTGGGAATACAGGCGGCTGTCTTAAATGTTTTCCACTTGTGAATAATCTTCTTTACTGCACAATGATGAACTTTAAATTGTTTGCAAATGACCTTGAAACCCTTCCCAGATTGCATCTCTAAAACATTGTATGTGTCATTATATAGATTATGTCATTATAATATCATTGCTGATACCTTGGCATTGTGTTAACATGCTGCTAAATGCTCCAGACAAACAAACTGACAAAACATCTGCTTTTACAGAGATGGTCACATTTGGTGATGAACAATTATTTAACTGCAATCTTTCAATTTCTACTGATGCAGTAGGGCTGTACTTTTTTATTTCTCAAACACTGCTTCTCATAAATACATTGTCATGTTTTGTAGTTCATCTGAGGTTGTATTTACCTAATTTTAAGATCTGCTGAAGACCCGATTTCTTTTATTATAACCTAATAAGTAAAACCTCATAATTGAACGAGGGTGCACTTTCTTTTTACAGTGACTAAATGTTGAGATGTTCCAGCCCGATGAATGGAAAACTAATCACTTATGGCATTGCGTGTTCATAATGATAAATAAAATAAACCTGAAACTGCAAAGCCCTCCTTTGAGAATCAAACCAGAACGGTTTAACAATATTTCAGTGGTTTGATCTCTTTTTAGGAAACGCTTTTGTAATCTAAGACTTTCTGAACAAACCCGAGGCCCGTGGATGTGATCTAATCCACTTGTTAATAGTGCTTAACAGGGCTCTCAGCAGCACAATGCTTTCATTAAGACATCAAAATAAAAAGGAAATCACTCCACTCCTCCATAGCAGTACACCGGGAACGATGTTATTGCTAGTTGATGATAGGCTAATCATCCTCAAATGCAACTAGAGACACTTGCAAATTGACTGAACCTTCTCCTTAGCCTGTGTACTCTAGGATTAAAAAAAATGATAAATACAGTCTAAATAAATAAATAAACAGCAAACATTAACACCACATCAAGGTAAACCCCTTGTTGCTTGAGTCCATGTCTTCAGGATTCCTCCATAATGAGCATCTTATCGCATCCTAATTTCAATTACAGCTGGGCCCATTTCTAGACTTCTGCGTTTTAAAGTGTCTGTACCTCAGGATTCCCCACGCTTATCTGATGAGGAGATAACTGAAACAAACCTGATTGGTTTCATGACAAATCGCTGAAGGTCATGGTTTGAAACTGACTTGAGAATCCATTGGTTGCGCCTATCATACAGAGAAATCACGCGATATGTTGATATCAGAATTTCGATTAGATAAGCGTTGTCAGGGATAACAGAAAATTCTCTCATCTTGGCCTGTGTGAGTCGTTATAATATGCATGCGTCTAGTCCTTTAATCGAAGGAAATGCAAACACACAAAAGAGATTATTAAATAGATATCTTGTGATAAATACACAACTAAAGACTTGGTGTGATCTTAACAAATTGAGAGCCTCCTAATTCGAAAACAAGACTATTTTCTTCCTTATGTAATCAAATCTCCGTCAACGAAGTAGTCCACATATACTTTAAGGGGTACAAATGTAACAAAGAAAACAATATTGCCGGCAATTCTGACCCTTTGAAGAAATGGCTGTGACAGTGTGAAATTCCACAGACTCATCACTGTGAGGATGAAAGTCTAAGAAAAGCAAGGGATGAAATCTGCATTCCCGAAAGAGCCCGCTCCTCTAATCTTTGCATTGTGAAGGCAAAAGACGAGTGAGTCAGATTTACGTCACCATTTGTTTGCTCTTCTTTTTCCACCCACAAACGGCTCTTCCTGCTTCCTCTTTCAGACTTGCCTTTAGGAGATGAATCGTTTTACAGTTTAGTTCCTCATTTAAATGAAGTGGGCGGGATGTGGGGAGGGTATTTTAATCACTTATATAAATATTTGCATTCACATGGGCTGACCCTTGGAATAGTCTATTACTTCATCTCTTTCACCCGCTGGCCCCCACCTCTCATCCAGACACGCTTATTTACCTCTTCTTCTCGCCCATTCAATAAGACTTCAACCAGCCTAGAGACATTAGCATAGCCACAGAGCTCCACAGACCAGACGGCTATGAAGCTTTGTTCAACGTTTTGTTCTGAGGGGACGAATAAAGCCTGCTATGTGAGAATAGCAGCAGACGAGAAGAGGGGGGTTGGACCACTAGGGAGACTGGCAAGTCCTCTGTTTCTACCCTCTAATGCTTTGACAGCAAGTAATAAATTGATCATGGCGTTGGGCATGATGCCGACCTTGAGATTTCCTCTTAAAGTAGTAGCTGGGCAGTAGAGAGGTGGTCATCATCCGACTACAATGCCAGTATGATTCACTAGGAAGACTCAACGATAGTGATCTGGGATGGATCTCAGAAGAGACAGGGCTCCTGCATCTTTAATTGTTCAGAGGAACAGAGCCTCATCACAATTATAGAGCATTCAGGAAGCCTCCAAACTCATTTAGCTCTCCTCATCTGGGAACAGGAATCCACTAAACACAAATTCCTCTTCTGCCGCCTGCGGCAAAAAGCCTTCTTTTTTTTTTTTAAAGATTAATAAGATAAGAGATTTAAGAATATCCAAAAGACAGAGGAAAAGACTCATTGTTGAAAATGAAACATCTCTACGTGTCAGCATGTACAGAAGGGAAGAAAAAGACAGGGGGGAGGGGACTTGACAATACCCTTATTGTCCATTTCATCATTTTAATTAAACCTCACGTAACCTTTAAACTTACATGTGTTTGTCTCTGTAGGAAAAACGCGCGGCTCACTCGACTGCTTTTCGTCTACGCCTCTGCAGCGATAAGACAAGGACAGTGACAGAAAACATACAGAAAAATGCACTGTGTGAGCAAGTGTCTTTTCAGTCTGTGAGCTCGTGATCTACATCCCTTCTAGCGCATGAGGTAAAGTACAACCCAACTGAAACAATGCACATGTTTAGCAGATGTGGGCCCACAGCTGCCAGAAACATTTGTCTGAGATAAACACATCTTCAGAAAGGTGGTACGTCATGAAGCGAAGCTGTAGATGAGGAGGATGTTACTGGAATGGGTTTGTACACAAAGAAAAAAGGCAAAAAATCAAAACTTTATAGTAATACTTTTTCATATATCTATAATAGAGGTTAGGTTACATTTTGGTGGCTATACAAGCACTCTGATTCGTTGGATGGCTCTGATGAGATGCAGCAATGCAGAATAAAATCCTTCGTGATAGAAATGTGTGACAAGGGATGTCTTTCCCTTTTCCTCTTACGCACACACACCTAGACACACACACTTGCACAACTCAATATTTTTGCCTCCCAAGCAATCTACACTGAAGCTTTCAAGGGCCATGAGAGCAAATAAATATTTGAGGTAAAGTAAGCACACTCTTTCCTGAAAATGTGCATTTTTAATGCTGTCTCACTATGGTCATGCACTCCGGTGGTCTTTTATGTCAGAAGGTACAATCCCTAAGTCTCTACCTATATTTATACTCATCTGCACGCACTTATAATTCAAATTCATCATCTCTCATTCACAAGTTATTATTTATCACTTTAAATCACTCCACGATTTTTTAATGACTATGAGATAACTACTATATGAGCATTCTGAGCTCACCCACACCTGACTCCACGGGATGTGTCAGTTTTAGAATGTCACCAAAATACACCTGTAGAGGGCAGTGTAACGCATGTAGGGAGTGGGGGGGCCCGCACTGTGCCATAGGAGGCTGATGAAGGAAAAACAGACGAGGCAGAACTGTCACCACAATACTAGTCTCCTTCTGCATTATCACATCACCCTGATCACGGCTCTTTA
>VUQR01009721.1:47033-64665 GCA_015108515.1 Hemichromis elongatus | reverse complement strand
CACTACTCTTTGTTCATCAGCTATAGCCACTAACTCTGTTATATCAGTGGCCTTTTCAGAGTCGTCCCCCCCCTGCCCCGCTCTTCTGTCTTTTGCTTCGTACAGATATAAACACATATCAAGGATATTAGGATCTAGAGTTATCGGGGACCTATCTATAATGTAATATATCCAGATTCCTCATTATTTTGTAAAAGGCATTTTTGGATAACATAGGATTTAGAAAAATGAATAATGAATATTAGCTAGCACCCCAATCAATGCACTCGATAGATGTTTGATGATATTTTGTAATATTTTTCCAAGTTGGAGCTTTAAATGTACTTCTAAATGTACTGCGGTGCTACTAATGGAGATGCTATTGAGGAGAAAATATACTTCAGACACCACACTTTCTTCCTGGAGCAGAGCCAGGGAGCTTCACATGGGTTGAAACCCCATTGTGCACCAGTTGGTTCACTCCTAGCGCAATACATTA
The DNA here is from genome assembly GCA_015108515.1 of Hemichromis elongatus. NCBI lineage: Eukaryota > Metazoa > Chordata > Actinopteri > Cichliformes > Cichlidae > Hemichromis > Hemichromis elongatus. Next base: position 64,187 of record VUQR01009721.1, on the reverse strand, counting down.
CGGGTGGACAGAACTCTGCTGAGGAATAAAAAGGAGAACTCAACTGGTATATTAAGCACAACAGCATCCAATCCATAAAAGTCAGCATTAATAGCCAGTCTGGCCATTTAATATTTCATCTACAATAAGGCCAATTTTAAAGAGGTGAAATGAGCTGTTGGAAAGGTGCCCAATTTTTTAGCACCGTGTCACACGACACAGACACATTTATTTATTTCCTTCTCCGCCCCTTCACCTGCCAGAATTAATGGCTTCCAAAAAGCTAATTATCCTGTTTATAACGGATGTTTTCACAAGCAACAGTTTGTGAAGCACATCCTGCAAGTCTGTGGTGCGCTGCTGACCTCAAGTCAAACAAGCAGGACCAGGCTCACTGTTAAAACATCTTCCTCATCCTGTTGCTATATAAATTCATCTAATTTTTATCTTGCTGCTATTTGCCTTTCTGGAAGAAATTTTCAATATGACTGTTTAGAAATGACCGCAGGTTCTGTGCGTGTGTGTGTGTGTCTGTGTAATGGCAAGTTCAAGTTCAACCACAATCTTGTAATAAACACTACTGTGAGTGTCTTTTTTTTCCCTTTATTTGTATTTTAGTTAGATAGAATTTAAATTCTTGCCTTGAGATTTAAAAAAAAGAAAGAACCAGCAATGTAACATTTACATCCTCACTAAAGAAACAAAATCTAGATACCAAAAATTCAAAAAAGGATGTAATAAGTAATAGTTTTCATTTACTGGAAACCTGACAGTGTTATGAAATCAGCTCCAAGTCTCAGACACATCTTTTGAGTGCAAAATCAGAGCCACTTGTTGAGTAACTATGACGTGAGCTACTGTCCAAAACAATACTGATCACGTTTTATGACATGAAAGGGCTCAAGATAGTTGTAAATTTGTATTAGTGACATCTGTCTGCAGCTGTAACACTGACACCTGCTGGGAGACGAGTTACTCCTGGCTAAAGTGGGATAGTCAGAGACACCTGTACCTGAGAGGACAAGTTTTTTTTACCTTACCAACACTGTGAGAGGAAAAGATCCTAAATGTGTGGCACGGATCACTCACTTTGTTTAAGTGCACAAATTACAGGCATTATAAATGCATGCAAACTGCCTCAGAAAGGGGGTTGGGTTAAGGAGTGGGCACGGGATTTTAGCTTAAATACAAATACAGTATCTATCCTTTCCTTGTTGACTACATCCCCAGGCTTAGACACAACTTAAAGTAAATCTTACCCCCTTCTCTCCACCCAGCAATGGATGGTGGAGGTGGTAGTGGGGGGAGGAATAAATCATTTGGCACTTGAGGCCCCATGAGGAGACCAACTTTGCCTGTAAAATAATCACAAATACAAGTGAAAATGTTCCATTTTGAACAGCATGCTTCCTAATGTAAAAGTGGCAGGTGGCATATTTCAAGTGGGCTTTGATTGATCCCCAGCTGTTTGTAAAATTGTCTGTCGTCACAGAATTCAGGTCAGAGCGATAAGCATTGTGGGCACTCCCTCTGGGAGTGCTGTTCACATGTTCTCGTTCAGACATCTGTGTGGCACACTGTACCACCATGCTGGTAGCAGGCCAGAGCTCTACTACTGAACAGAAGATGGAGAATAAGATTTTCAGAAATATACATCTGGCCGGTGAGCCTTTGAAAAAAAAAAAGAAGAAAAAAAAAGAAATGATGTGAAACTTGAAAAAGTTTGCTCCAGAAAAACTAGTATGAAGATATTTTTTGTCTTCCACTGAATTCTAAATAAAAATATTATTTCTACTAAAATAACCCGAAAGGAAAAAAACAGTTACTTTCGCGAAGAAACAAACACATAAAAAAAAAATATATATCAGAGAAGATGGCAGCTAGAATTTTTATTTTTCAAGGTTACTTTTTTTTCTCCTGCCAACCTGGCAAATAATCAAAGCCTTCAACAAAAGAGGGGGTGGGGGGCGGAAAAAATGAAATAAAAACTACATGAGCAGTCATACATTTCTAATGGGACTCTTTTAATCTTGCAAAGGAGACTTTCAATAGTGAATTAGTCTTTTTTTGTATTCCTTTAATGCGTCCAAGAGAAATATATGCAAATCTCTAGCTAATGCTAACAGCAGTAACAAAGGAGCCAGTTCCTTCCCTCTACACTGTGTTACCCAGCCGACAGTGCAGCAGTGGCCGGCATAAAGCCCGCAGATTCTAACAAGGCCTCCTGGATCAAAACCAATAATGAATATAAGTGGATGTTCCCTAAAAGAAATATTTCTAGCTTCTAGCAGCCAGCCCTCTAGTCATTGCTTCCTCTGTTTTTTTAAAGCTTCAAACAGGCTTTAATTTTATTCAATATCAGAGCACTGAATGCTTTTTTAATGGGATCCACATCGGCATTTTCTATAACTCTAAAAAAAAATATGTATATATATCTTGAGTGATTTCAAGTGCCTCAAGAGAGTGTAAAGAAAGTGGCTTGAGTTCACTTTGAAACAAATGCACATTTTAGACAGTTTATATATAAAAGAATACATATAAATCTAAAGCAAATCTGCAAAAAATGCATCACAATTAAACAAACTAAAAGCAACATTTACCTGAAAAATGTAAAGCTGAGTAAACTTGCCTCTATTTTGCATTGCTTCATTAATTTTGATAAACTGATACACATTATACTTAAGACACACACTCAAAACACACAGATGTAGGCATTAGAAATCCATCTATTTTCATTTTGAGGGCCTGCCTGGCAAAGTCTAAACGTGGTTAACTAGTAGAGGCAGAGTTAATCCTTTTATCTAGATCCCTGCTGCAGGGGATCCCAAACACACACTGATTAAAAAAGGAAACGTGGGCAATGAACAGTTTAAGAATCGTGGGCCCTAAACAGATAAAGGCGGAACATCTTGTTGCTATGGCAGTGCATATGGAATGACTGGCGACAGTTCTCTCTCTCTCGTCTAATATATTCACATTATTTATGAAATATTTTATAAGTAGCATAGCAAATGCTAAATATAAATCCCAAGGAGATGCTCTGTGCCTTTCCAGCTGGAGTTGTGGAATGCCAGTGCTTGTGTTACACAGTGTCTCCTTTGGAAAGGCTCGGTGTTTGTTCATAAGACACACTCCTTTTGATTCCTCCAGCCTCCTGTTCTTCAATATAAAAAAAAAAAAGGAAATGAAAAAAAAAAAAAACCCTCAATCTCTTATTATACTGGCAGATCGAAACCATGAACAAAAGAGACAATTTGATCTGCTCATGTGGGAAATCTGAATCCTCTCTGAGATTTATGCAACGCACTCCAGGATACGAGTAAAGCCACACAAAAAAAAAGTAAAAGAAATAAAAGAAATTAGAAAATGACTTACATTTATAACAACATCGTCGACAAGAAACAAAAATCTGGAAATTTAGAAAAGTTGATGCAATTATTAATCAGCAGCAAATGAAAAACATTCAAAAAGTAGCAGAGTTGTTCGAGTCGCACGGCGCAAGCGAAAGCCAGACAGCTGTGAACTAGGCATCTGGAGTATAGGACACGTCCCCACCCTCATAAGTGATATGACAGAGCAGGACAACTGCACTGCTATTTCTCCTGTCAATACTCTCCCAGCATCCATTTTCACCTGGCTGACACCTTTTACTGGTCAAGGGATGAATAAATCACACTTAGTGTACTCCCCTGGTAGTTTGACTAAAAAAAGGATATCAACATGAAGGAAGACTGCAGTGTTTCCCTGTCATCGCTGCCCCTGAGGTACGGTGAAAAATTACCGTTGATAAAATATCATTTTTCAAAGAGCCTTATTGCTCTTTTAATCTATCCGCCACAATGGATGGCTTCTGGGATGTGTTTCATTTCATCTGAACACAAACAATCTTTCAAAGGGCTTAATAACAGTTACACAAATGAGAGTCATTAATTACCTGCTAATGGAATAATAGATGTGCCATCTAGTGCAGCTCTACTACAGAAAAGGTGTGGCTTAAAAAATAATTATGTGGGACTCCACTTGTCTTTGAGCTTCATTAGTGCTCCAGCGCGAGCGCCGTAATGCAAATACGGGCACAAAAATATGCTGATCATATTCTCTCTCATTCCGGTTATCTGTTTACATAATGACAGAAGAAAAAAAAAAATCACAAGTGTGAATCATTCCAGCTGCACAGAAAGGGCAAGGTAAAGAAATAATGCAAATTGTGCTGTGCTCTGAATATCACAGTGTAGATGCCTGAGAAAGGCTTGTTTTTGTTTTTCCTCCATATTAATGTATTTTCCGGAAATCCTGACATATGTAATTGAGGCTTAAACGCATTCCCAGCATTAATCTAAATAAATTACTTGAGCCTGACAACAAAAAAAAAAAAGAAAAAAAGAAGACAAGCCGTCTTGTAAATGATGGCAAGTGTGTGCCACTCTGGCTGTAGACGACAACAAACTCTACGACCGGGGGGGAAGAAAGCAGGAAAAAAGAAAATCACTTTGATTATCAAATCAGATCTGACTGATGTGACACACTTGCAGTCAGAAATCACATTCATCTTCCCGCAGAATCAAAAAGTAACACACAGGTATTTTTCATCCTAACCTTACGGATAAAACTAACAAATAGAGATGGATTTAGGGGGAGAAGAGAGTAGTTAATGAATGATGAATTAGAGACGAGGGGAAACATCATAAATTCTGACACAGTGCTGTTGTCTGCAGGATGATAAACAGCACTGTTGGATGGAATCTGCCTCTCTGTGTATCTCTTAGACACTGGCTGCCACTTTATCTCTTCCATCCGGCTAGATTACACCTCCAGGGTTCAGGTGGGAATCAATCATTGCTATTATTACCTGAAGTCGCACGATGCATCTATCACCACTAAGGTTACCATAACCTCAATATTAACAGAGGAAAAGCCCCCTCTAATAAACAGCAGAAAGGATGGGCTGGCTGGTGGGATTTCATCTTCCTTTCACTTTTAATAAGGCACTCAGAGGAATAAAGATTACAGGCCATATTTAGCATGCAGAACAAATCAGGCTCTTCCAGGCTCTTCCTCTCCTCCACTTCTCATTCTGGTTAGTCATTAAGACTGAGGAGAAGGGAGGGTGGGGGGTTCTAGCGTGGAGAGGCGTTCCCTGGTTCAACAGTCATGCCGCCGCTCTCTCTGCTCTCCTACTGCCTGCAGCTGCTGTTAATAAGACTCTTCTAAGGCCCGATATGTGTAAACTTGGTAGTGAGTCTCCACATGCCTCCGCAAGCCTGGTTAGACCACTGGCTCTCACAAGCCTATATAGTGCACCACCAGACAGATCAAGTGAAGAAAGAGTGGTTAAAGTCCTCAGGACACGACCCTGTTAATGTTCATCCTCTTTTATAAGCCACCATTACACAATGGTGTCTCTGTAAAACAAGATGCAGAAAGAAAGTGAGCATCAGGGCAAAATGGCTAAGCTTCTTTGAGGATTAATGGAATTTAGTCAAGTAGCAGTCTGCGAGTGCATTAGAGCAGCTAACATGGGGTCATGGCACTGCCAAGTGTTTTCACACACCACCCCTGACATGAATCATTCATCGCCATTCAAATGAATATCATCAGCTGAACGAAATATCATTAGCCACTGCTAAAGTCATTCCATAATAATATACCTCCAATTAAACTATGATCAGAGCATCGGGCCTGATAATAGATTCATACCAATTAAGTTAGAAATATATTCAAAGGACTTTTCACTTTGAAACCAGTCTTGTTATTCCCCTCGACATCCAACAACAGCACTCATTACAGTGGCTCCAAAACTAGAAATGGGGAGACCATGTAAATATTTAAAAGCCTCACAAATATATAAATATTCATTCCAGAGTGATTTGATGCGCTAAATAAATAATCCCTTGTTAAATAAATGACACCCTAAATAAAACTTTAAAAACAGGATCTGGGGAAATGAAGATGAGATGAATCAGAGGGGAGGCGAGGGGAAAATGTCAGCTATCACTCCACCCTATCTGAATTCCTAATGGCAGCCATGCAAACGAGCCCAGCTAATTAAAGCCCAGCAACCAATTCAACCTTTTGGGGGAGGTACAGAGGCTGAACCACCTAGAAGGCGATGTCGGTTTGGAAGGTCTCTCTCACAAACTTTCAGATCGATGTATTAGAGGTCTTTTTTTCTTTTATATATATATATTAATGCAAAGTGCGGCATCGTGCAAAAAGGCACATACAAACAAGGACCTGAATAATAATAAATGGTAAAATGTAACAAACATCAGCTGTTTTACATCTTAATAAAGAAATCAGTATTAATGGCCCGTAGTTCCTTCAGAAATGACCATACGCACCCTTTGTACAATATCAGACAACTGTTATCGCTTAACTTTCCTTGCACCTGTCGTCTGATGTGAAATTACAACCGTTCTATTACTTCGGCCCAGACGGTGACCTCCTCTGATAGATGTCTGGTCCTACAGGCCTCTCCCCACATGTTGGACGAGACATAATCTTAGGTGTCGACTGGCCTATTCTGCTTCCCATTTGACTGCCTCTTCCAGCCTCCTGGCTCTCTGGAGGGCCAGGCCTTTATGCTGCCGGAGCCTGTCCTATCACACACTGGGCTGCAGGAACAGCGCTTTTGTGATGGCTGTGATTAGTCTTTTGTGTTCCCAGGTAGAATTAAGATGAAATTCTACAGGCAGTCATTGTGCTCCTATCTTCAGGACACTCAAAGAAATATGTTGGGTTTTGAAGGGGTGAAATGAAGCCCGTGGGGCCTGGGCAGACCTTGCTCTGTGGGGAAATACACAGCGAAAACACAATGGGAACAATCTTGTCCTTCAGTTTCCTTTTGTGCTCTGTTGAACCTCAGTCAGTGCTGCCCATTTACTGTAGCTTCTTTTTAACAGAGCAGTATTGTCTCACTCCAGTCTGCCTTTCCCTTTTAGCTTGCTTTTGAGCAAGACCCAAAAGCTGATGATATGACAGTTACGACTTTGCCAGAGTCTGGAAGACCCTCAGGGTTTATTATCCACATTCCTCCAAGTGTTGGGTATGCAAATAAAGTTTGGGGATGGCGGCTTTCAGATGTGATAATTATGGATTTATTTGTAAGCTGTCACTTCCCTTAATGCTCAGGGACATCAAAATAAGTTCAAATGCAACCATCAGAGAGGATCACATTTTGCTAGTGTACCAGAGATTCAAAGAACATGTGATTCTCACGACGCCAAAGGTCTGTCAATAACCACTCATTTAGACAGCAGTGTGCTTTGGAGACCGTGACTGCATGCAGTCCCGCTCAAAACGTCTGGTGGAAAATATTTACATTTTCCCATTCGTTTAGATATTCAAACATCAAGGCGCTTTTATCAGCGGGGTAACACAAACAAAGGCAGAGAGCAAATTTTTTTATTGCCACTTCTTCCTCCTGAAACAGACAAGAGCTCCGAACAACTGTTTAATATTGTTTTTAATCCTCAGATTTAAAACTGAACGGATTTATATACTGCAAATAAAGTTCAGGCCCTCAGCCTTACTCTCTAAGATCTGCAGTTTATACCGGCCAGTGTCTTGACAGGAAAATTTTCATTAATAACGCCAATAACAAAAAAAGCCCCGAAACAAAACGAAAAGAAAAACAACGTGCTTCACAACCCAGCTGCACATTTACTGTCATATCTGAAGTGGGGCTTAATAGGAGCATAGAGTAGGTGAGGTTTTCCGCTTGCTGGTTCAGCAGGAGTGGAAAGGCAGGGCAGAGCACCAAATGTGATGCCTACCTGAGAAACTGCCTTGCTGCCAGGGCTGCCTCAGCGCAGGCTCTCTGATGGGCCTGGAGCGTGCTATCTCCTTCTAGCTCAATTCTCAAACAGCGCTCTGCCCGCCTCTAGGAGAGTTCTTTGTCACTGTATAAGTGCACATTAAGGTCTGATAAAAACTATGGAATCCAGCCATCTATCTTGATTTGTTGGTGCGAGTGAGCGGGGAGTATACCTGCCACTCAGTGGAAGAATACTGTAACTGTAGGTGGTTTTCTAAAGGGACACACCAACATCCATTTACAAGTACTACACATATATTAAAACAATAAATAGTGTGGCTTTTAATGATTAATACTGCGATGAAGACAAGTACCGGAAAGCAAACATGTTTCTATGTAATCTACGTGTGAATGTGTACACTGTAAGTAAGGCCGAAACTTTTGCAGTACATGTATGCACACTTGCGTTTGCCTCTGCATATAGAAATACATTTTTAAAAAGATAATGTGACGGAAAATGTATCATCCTGCTGCTGCTGCTGCTGTGTTTAAAACATTGCGGGCGTCATGCGTGTGTAGATAACATGGCTTACCTTGAAAATAAGTTGATTGAATGAAGAGCGAGCACAAGGAAGGACACGGTACCGGAAAGAAAGAGAACACAAAAACAGATCATTTATACATGTTATTCCCAGGACACAGTTGAGACAGCTCACGTGAACATTACATGCGGAATAAATAAAATAAGGAAATCTGTATTGTAAATAATACTGGCAATGGCAATGTTATTATTAGGGCTCACTCACTGCAATAAATCACATAAAAGCTCGTGAAGCACAAGTGGCTGTCTTGTAGACAAAGACCTTAAAACATCTGTATTAGCCCTCTGCTGGTTACTATCTGGAATTCAGATGATAAACGATGCACGAAATTCATCCCCTTATTACAGCGCAGTCTGTTCATTGCAAACTAAATGAAATGTGATGATAAGAATCACCGCAATGACAAACTGAGGTTAAATACTGTACCCTACTGGCAAATACGTCTGTTATACTGATAAATAGAGCTCCTTCCCAGACTGTGTCTCTCTGTCGATCTGTTGGTCTCTCTCTGTTTCTCCAGCTCACTCTGTCTCTCTTACACACAGACACACAGCTACGCAAACGCACAGACAAACACAGATAGACGGAACACACGCGCGCACACACGCTGAGACTTTGGCTCTCTAGGGGCTGTTTCACAGTGGCGCTGGGCTGCCTCAGAGCACATTCTATCACCAGCGCAAGATAGCATCTGATGACTTGTGCGATGTAATTGAAGTGTAGATTACTATCTCTCATGTGCTTGCCAGATCAAAATAATAAAAATGCAGGGAGGGAGTGATAGAGAGCGAATATGAGCGGGCTACTCCACTGTGGCACAGTTGTACACGCCATTCCACTGCCAGAGACAGAGAGAAGCCTCACAATCCTTCTCAGGAGGACGTTATGCCACTTAGAAAATTGAATCCCCCTCCCCTCCGCTCCCCTTCGCGCTACCACCTCTCTTCTAAACTGCACTCTGGATGAGTGTATGACAGGCCAGGACATGCTCCCCTCATAGAGAGCGAGGCGGAAGCCCGGGTGTTGAAAGATGGAGAAGTGTTGGTGGACATGGGCGTGACTGAGAGGTGACTGACAGCGGTGACAGCACTGAGGATGTCAGAAACAGGCTTCAGTGGAGTCAAACCCAGTCTAGCAGTTCAAGGACACCAAAAAAGCCTGGCAACTTCCAGACGATCACTGCTTCAGTTTATACTGACAGAACAAACAACATTAATGTTAAAGGGGTAAATAATGGCTGCAGATAACCAGGAGTTAGAATAAAAATGTCGCGCACGGCAGAAACAGAATCTTAAATCTCAACTCAGCTGAAAATAAAGGTGGTGGTCGGGGAGGGGACGGGGGACGGGGGGGGATCAATGAATGGAAATCTAAAGGGAGAGATGGAAAAGGCAGAAGGAGATGAGAGACGGAGAGGGGGAAAAAAGTGGGGAAAAGATCGCAAGAGGAAGGCAGGGGAAACCGAGTGGCAGAGAAGCAGGAGACAGAAAAGAGCAAGCGCGCACAAAATGAGAAAATGATCAGGTTCACATGAAGCGAGGCCACCAAATTTGTCGTTGTGGAGAAGAACCCCTCATTACTGCACCTCATGGGCACTCGGCGTGGCCTTTGAAGTGCTTTGAGGTACATCATCCCATGAAACGAGCATAGTTAATCCACTTGTTAATCAAGTGTGCTCATGAGCTTATGTCTGAAGTGGCTCTTTCTCCTTGGAAGACTTAGAGCGTTCAAAGGAAATTGTGTTGGGGTGAAAAAGACGAAGTATTGTAAACTTCAGACAAAATCTGAGCGCAGCTGTGACCAATACACACGCCGCCGATTAGTTGTTTTTGCTTGGCAACAAACACTCTGAACGGTTAAGATGAGAACATTTACAATTTGAAGCTTCCCTGAGCTGTTCTAGATGTAAACCGACAATTTTCTTTGTATTCACTATTTCAGATACTATTCTTAAATTTATCACATCTAACTGGGGTTGCTGCACCTTCATGTGTGCAAACTAAAATATTAAGGGGCCGCCTGGAACAGGAGGAGGCTGTTCTCTTCCATGTCCTCCTCTTTCACTCCCAATTCATCCCTAGAAAACAGGTTTTCCCCCTTTTGTATCGACGGCAAACACAAAACTGACAAACGTGAGGGAGGGATGACTGCCTCACCCTTACTACCTTCCTTATTTGCTTGCTTCCACCCCCCCAAAAGCCTGTGGGCCGCTCTGAGGCACAGCCACGGAGGCCTGGTGCTGCCTCCTCCCGCTGCGCCAACAAGTCTCCTTTTCACTTCAATTAATGAGCCATAAATAACCCAATGAAGGTGTCAACAAAGAGCACCATTTATCATGGCTTTCACCAACTCCACTTCACGTGAAGAGGAAAGCTCATTCGCTGCCTACAGCTCACCCAAACAAAGACAATGGAGAAAAAAAAAGGGAGATTTATTCCTGGACAAACACTCCAACCTCGAATTTATCTTGCACAGGGACTCTCACAGGTGCAGTGATTTGACAAATATACCAGGAACTGTGGGCCTGTGCCTTTGTTAGATTTCCACAGTCAGGGTAGCTATAAATTTGGTTAAGAGTGGGGGGACAACACTCTCACTAAGCTCCCGAGAGGCTGCCAGGGAGCCCACGTTAAAGACACTTCTTCCTGTCTCAGTCTACTTTGGGGCTGTGGATCACAAAAGGCAGTCAGGGTCTCCCTGAAAAAAAAAAAAAGGTGAATACAAATGAATGAGAAAATCTGTTGAAAATACCGGGCTGGTCTGAGCAGCAGGAAGAATTGCTTTATCAGGGTGTCCCACAAATGTCACTTTGAGTCAACAATGAAGGAAGAAAAAAAAAACATACAGCACTGAATCACAGACCCTCCTCTAAACAGAACGGCTCCAAGAATCAGCAGCGGCAAAGCTGAGGTACAGTACTATAGCGAAGTGCTTCGGAGAGAAGACGCAAACTCCCTGAATAATATATGATAGCTTGGGTTTTGAATCCAACATTAAAAGTGATGATGTGAGTACAAACTCAGCTCTGCTTCATCTTGGATCCACAAATCAAAACCTAAGGCAAAAAAAGGGGGGAAAAAAAAAAGCAAACGGTAAATAGTCCATCTTCACAGGGGTTTATAGTGTGAAAAATATAACAACAAGCAGAAGCTTTTGAATACGTCTGAACACGAGCGTTTTCTTCCTTGCAGCTAAGCCGGAACTAGAGTGTATATGATCCTGCTAAACCAATTAATGGTTCCTGTTAACCCACTCATCTTTGGGGAGGATTGTCTTTCTAAATAATACAGCAAGATGTCCTCTATCTACCACGCAGCCCACACACACACATGCGCGCACACACACACTCCGAAAAAGACTAGCAGCAGATTGTCACTTAAATCTGGGGCTGCACTCGTACCACAAACACTTCAACTCATAGCTTCTACACAACACAGAGAATGGTGGAAGTCTTTGTCTGGCTGTGGAGTGAATCCCTGATCTAAACGCCTCCACACGCCAGACACTTTGATGGTGTCTGATACACGCTTCATAAAATAAACTAGCAAGTGCAGCATCTAATGTTGCGTCAATTCAGACAAGGGAAGGAGAGGTAAGGGAACAAAATCAAATCCATTACAGCAAAAGGGATATTAAGTGTGTTATCACAGAAAAACATAGCATTTGTACAATTTTCCAAGCCACCCCCAGTGATATAAATGTCCAGCAACCATAATCAGTCTGGGTTACAGACACGGCCAGAAAGCCGCGATAAATGACATTTCCCAAAATCATGCTGACATTTTCTCTTATCAAGCAGCAGGCACTGGCATGGTGAGAGCAGGCTTGTCAGTCAGAGGCAGACAGGCCTCACACCTTATCACAAGGGCACTCAGCCTCTCTGGAGCTAATGCTGGGACTGGGGATGAAGTTTAAAGATGGGGCTATGGGGCAAAGACAGATACTGAAGCCGAATCTGGAGCTTGCCTCCAAAAAATTGGCCCCTCGTAGTTACAACGAGTCTCGAATCTTAGGTTGTTTAGAAACGGAGGCTTCTAACTACACTTCAGATGGAGTCGATGTGGAAATACACTGCTGTGCTTCTGCTTTGGTTGGAGCCGACTTTAAAGCAGCGGATGCAGATATGGCTGATGCTACGGCAGACTCTTTCCATCCTCCCAAACCCCCCCCCCCCCCCCCCCCCCCCTTATCCTCTTTCCTCGCCACTCTGCTGCTGCTGCTCTTCCACTCAGCCTCCCTCGGAAGCAGACACAGAGCGGAAAATTAAATATTTAAGGTTGATAATGACGCTCTTCATTAACATGTGATTCCGTATAAAAAGTGGAATACATAAATAAAGAAAAAATTGAATGCCTATGAGCGGACGTGTTGAATGGGTTTCGGCGATGATAAAACGGAACAAGTGAGAGGGATTTCGTGGTTGGGGAGAAAATGATAGAGGCAAACGGGAAGACTTCAGACAGATATGTCAGTCCGAGGGAAAAAATGACATATAGTGTGCATTACTAATTGTCCCGTTACTTTTCTTTCTTTCTTTTTCTGTATAAATCAAATACCGTTTTTGTTTTACTCAACTTGTTGTGCCATGCTATTTCACATTTTCTCTCACTGCCAAATATGTGTAATCATTTTATTTTAGAAAAAACTGACCAGAGTGACGCACAGGGAGCAGTTTTTTTTGTTTTTTTTTTTAACTTGAATTTCAGAGTCCAGATGGTGCATTTCTTACTGTCAAACCTAACACTGGACTTCCAGCTCTGTTAAAGCAGCTGGCTCGGCTTCAGAACGTTAACAAACGTCACAGAGACACCTCTCGCCTGACAGCCACCCAATGCAATACCAAAACCTGAGATATTCCCCTGGAAATTTCACTGAAGTGCTCCGATTGCAGTCGGCGGTTTGATTGGCCTGTGTTCATGAGGTAACAGACTCTAGGGATAAGTTATGTTTTCTGTGGGACGATGATTTGGTTGGAGATGGCTGTCTGAGGCAGCATTGTGGCAGTGAGACAATAAAAGTGGGGGAGAAAGCCTTTATCCCTGGCAGCACATGTCTGAGTCAGAGCAGTAGATCCTGCTAAGCCTCAGTGACTCACAGCACAGCTCGCAGTGCGGATCATCAGCTGTGTTTCTCTGATGTGTAGGAGCTTCTCAAAGTCAAAAGCATTACTTCAGGAATTCAGGGTTAAAATCTGCATGAAATGAAAGGATACGCAAATAAACACTAATGTTTATGAGAGGAGTGCATACAAAACATTTAATGTTATGAGGAGCAATTCCGTGTGAGTTGCCATTTGGCGATTTGTTCTTTCCTGTAGCGAATCCGCACTGGGATCTCAGCTTGTAGTTAACTGTACGCGCGGAGGTGATGGATGGGTTAACAGGGCATAAATTATATAACAGCACGTAAATGTAATACACTCATTAGATTCCAATGCTTTTATTTTCCCCAGGAGTAGCTAGAGTAATTGATGTCTCGCTCTTCTATTTGTTTTACGCTGACAGAAACAGTGAGATAATTCACACCAGGCTGTCACACTGGCACTAAACACAAAGCAACAGTGTTTTTTTTTCCTCCCCGACTATATGAACTAAAAGGTGAATACAGAGAACGGTAACTTGGAATAGGGTAATGGGCACTCACAGCAAACTGCGGTCAAACTGGGAGAAGGTTAGCTGTAAGGCTAAACAAATAAAAGCTTTTAGACAGCCAGTGTGCCACAGGAAAAAAAAGAAAGGCCAAAAGAAAAAGAAAATTAAAAATAAATAAAACCCCTGATTTCCTATCTGGAATCCTCAAGTGAACAGGTCGCACAAGAGTCATTCAAATTCAAGTGGATTCATTTCTCCTGTACCGCAGCGAAACCCCCATTTACGGTGTGATATATACACAGGAACATAATTGTTTGTTTACTCCCGTCTGTCTGTGGAGTCTGTGAGTGACTCAAGGTGTTTATGCTCCCTTTGGGCAACGGTGACTTCACTGCTGTTGTTATCTCATATACAAAGACACATACACACACACACACCGATTCACTGTGCGGTGTGTCCACAATCCACTGCACAGAAAATAAATTCTCAAACTGATTATATGTCTAATTTTATTTAGTAATGTCTTCTAAAGCTGTTTATGACAATATGACCTTAAGAGTCCAAAATAAAGAGGTATTGAGTCTGGATGAATCAGTCAGAAACACTTGAGCAACCTCATGCTGGCACTATTTTGGATCAGTCTGTATTCAGAAGGCAGTGTAGTTGTTCTGCCATCTACTCACCGCTGTTCTCTCAAACACATCTGGAACATATGGGCAGGTATGGGAAACAAAGCATTTCCATATTTTTTCTGCTCCAGTCGTTCGGAATAGATTAAATAGGCAACGTAAATTAAATAAATTGTCATCTTAATGCTGGAAACTTGGTAAATGATTCCTTTACCAATTGTCTCTGTTTTAGCTAGACTGTGCTCTACCTTCTTAGAAGAGCCTTTACGTGATTATTATTTGTGGAGTGTTGTTTTAAATGAAAACGGACAAAATTTATATTAATAAACAAACAAAACTCATATTGTTCTACTTACCTCTACCAAGCAGGTTAGGGTCCTGGCAGTGTTTGTCTATATTCTTTCTGTAAACACAATGACTCAAACATTTTTAATGAATCCTGCTAAAACTTTGTAGCGATGTAGAGTGGGGTCATGTTAACGAGATGACATGTTAGAATTTGGCTTACATCCACCAAGGTGTTCAAGGTCAACCCAATGGTTATGTTGGTGGAAGATTTACGAAAAGCTTTTATGGTATAACACTTTGAAACTATAAAACTTATAAGGGAAGCGTATAAGAATATAAAATATATTGTCACATACAAACTTTGACCCTTCCTTTAAGGTTAATAGACTGATCTACGGTGGCCCCTAGAGACAAAGCACACACAAAAATCAAAACACGTACAAACTCCAAAACACAACAGAAGTGCTCCAGGACATTAGGGGCAGTGTTGAGCTTTTGTTACCTAGTGGCTACACAAGCCAGGAAGTACCAACGACCGGATTTAGTGTGTGGTAGTAACAGGTAAATGTACAGTTTTTAAAATTATTTGAATATACATGAGTGTGGTTGTTCTATCCTTGCAGGTGTTTTTCGCCGGTATCCAACTCCATGTGTTTGCAACAAACTTGCCATTTATTTTGCAAATCAAGCTCAACACTGCCCCTAGCTTCCTGGAGCACTTCCGCTGTGTTTTTTAGTTTGTACGTGCTTTGACTCTAGGGGCCACCGTACTGATCTAAAGACCACAGTGATAATTATGGAGCTATATCTCATTGTTATTGTTTGTATGGGCGTTGTTATTCACATTACGATCATGGCTCAAATGGTTCCATGGGGTGATCGTGGCTCAAAGCGTTGGCAGTTCTTCTTATAATCGGAAGGTTGCCGGTTCGAGCCCCGGATCCGACAGTCTCGGTCGTTGTGTCTTTGGGCAAGACACTTCAGCCATTGCCTACTGGTGGTGGTCAGAGGGCCCGGTGGCACCAGTGTCTGGCAGCCTCACCTCTGTCAGTGCGCCCCAGGGCAGCTGGGGCTACAATGTAGCTCGCCATCACGAGTGTGTGAAGGTGGATGACTGAATGTAGTGTAAAGCACTTTGGGGTCCTTAGGGCCTAAGTAAAGCGCTATACAAATACAGGCCATTTACATTTACCGTTATAGTAACAGGTTATAACCGTTTGAATACATAAAACTGTATAACAAAGACTTTTGAATACATGTACATAATTTCTGAAAATGTTTTTTTATTTTATTTTTTGAAGATGACATTAACTTTTTTTAACTTGATTTTTATAACTAAACATTTAAGCAAACCATGAAATAATTTCACACATGTACTCGGGCCACATAATAAGAAAGTCTCAAAAGTATGTCCAGTATATGTTAGTAAACTTTTGAAAGTATGTTTAATAAGAACAAAGAAAAAAACTATTATTTAGAAAATATTATACTATTTCCCTAAAAGTAAATATTGCTTAGAGAGTTTGCTCCCTTCTCTTTAGTATGAGAAGACTTCTTGTGTCAGTGACTATGAAAATCTTCATTATTTGTATTCTTTTTATGTTTTTAATTCTCTATTTTCAGCATAGCCATCATCTGATGGCTGAAAATATTATTGGCAGTTTATGAGATCCCATTAATCTTAATCTTAATCAAAGTTTGTTTTAGAGTCATATTAATCCTGTTGGAGAGATGGGGGTTGCTCCAAACCTACAGCCTGAATACAGGGAATCTGCTTGGGATCTTCGTCCTATTTATTTCCCACTGACATTCTTTCTTGATTATGTACTGCGCTATGCCTCTGGCCACAGTCAAGAGGCCCCTAAATGGGACAAAACTATTGAGGAAAAAAAAAAAAAACATTACACATGACACAAACAGTGATGATCATAAATTTTCTTGTCAGACATACTAAATTATAGCTTGAGACTGACTAACAGTGAGTAGACACATCGTTTTAAGAGTGCAGAAATCTCATTGTGTTGTGTGTGTGTGTGTGTGTGTGTGTGAGAGAGAGAGAGAGGACCACTGTATAATAAAAAAAAATAAAAAATAAAGGGGAGAGAATAAAAAGTTGTGATGCTTAATATTTGACATTCATTTTTTCGGAAGAGATATCCGATCCCCAGCCACACCATCTGTGATCAATATCTAATCTGGAGAAATAAATTGCTGCTGTTTGTCTTTCATCTTTGAGGAAATGTATAAGCATTCTGTCAACAGCGTGGAAGCATTAATCAAATGATAAAATAATGATTTGGGGAAGGGGG